>CAOKZL010003096.1:0-126963 GCA_948472985.1 Iguana delicatissima
GTGACACCCTTTCAGGTGTAGCTAGACACCCACTTCCAGTTCCAGGATCAGAGGTGCTTTGCTCTGAAGCAAAATCACAACACCCAAGAACTTCCAGGAACAGAAAATTAGCCATCTCCATATTTTAATGTGAGACAATCTACAGCTTCAGTAGATGTTAATTCCTGTGCACATTTTAGACATGCAGATGTTCTGAATTGTTGTCAATGTTGTTGTAGATTTTAACTCAACTGGCTGCGATGCCAGCCTGCATAGCATCTGTTACCTGAGCTGGGCAGTTTCTTCATTCTGCCCAATGATAGGGCCGGTCCTGAACATTCACCCAGTGATGCAGTGACTGTTCAAGACTACAAAATTTGTGCTTGCTCTTTCAAAACTCTATTTCCCCTCACTTTTTAGGATGACAGAAAATGGAAAAGAAGAAAAGAAAAGGCATGGCTGTTTATGTGGCACAAGATGTGGCAATCCACAGTGTGCACACTCTCTCTCTGTGTCATGCTTTGCTATATAAAATGATTATATTTCTGCAATATTATGCATGCTTTCTTGTGGGTAAGGACCACTAAACGAAGTAGATGTTTGCTGGAATTCTGTATTGCAAGATGGACTTCCAGAATATAGCTACATTTCCATAGTTACGTCTCCCATTGCTATTGTCCCCCCAAGGCCAACATTTTAAGTGCAGCCCTCCCCTCACAGTCATTTCCATGTTGCCAGAGAGCGGGAAAATCAGAGGAGCCATGTGCAGCTATTTTCCTGCAGCTGGCTGCATTGCATCAGCCTCTGTAGGTCCTGGGAAGGTCCCCGGAATTGATGTCTTCACAGCGTGCCCATGTCATGGCTCTGGAAGGACCCAGACAGGATCGTTCCCAACAGCCCCATCCTAAAGACATGAGAGGAACAGCACTTATGACAGCCAGTGTAGGTGGAAAAGGGAGAGCCCAGGAGTCTGGCAGCATTTATACAAGAAGGACTTGTTAATTAGGCCACAGCTGGGAAGGACGCTGAGCCTATGTAACTAGAGGTCAGAATAGGAGGAAGCTGTCGGAGCCTACTGATTCCATCAGTGGTAAGAGTCCAGCTGACTCCCTTATTCCTTGCTTGTGTTCCTCAAACCTCTGACCTTCGCCCGGACTATGGATTCTGCCCTCGGGCACCCTCTCTCTGGACTTACAATAAATTCGGACTCTGTTTCTCTAAACCTGCTAAGAACTCAGACTGACCAAGACAAACTTGTCCAATGCCATCCCTGTGCCCCCCAAAAAGAGTTGCAATGGCCCAAATCTGATTTCTGCCAGCATAATTCACCAACAGGACCCCAGCTGTCATTTCTTGCTAAACTTGCAAAGTCCCGCTCTGTAAATTTCAAACGCATGCCAAATAGCCTTCGTTTTATGTACTGCGTTCTCAGTGGTGTATTTTATATTGTTTACAGTGGCAAAGCACACTTAGTTCTGAGAAGAAAGGAAGTATAGCATAAATTCCATTTTCCCCAGACTTTCCATTTCTGTATGAGGAACGTCCCTCTCCCTGTTTTGAGTCTAGGAAATGACAGAGGATGTGAGTGTGATTGCAACAGCCTGTCAACACAAGGATACTTCAGTTTTGCACTGAGGGTGCTTAATCTGTCACACCAATGCAGTTATTGTGGCAGTTCAGCAATGCCCAATCAAAACAATCCTGGCTCTGTCAATGCGGAGATGGCAGGCTTGCATTTTAAGCAATGCCTGCAAGGGGTGTGTAGAGCGGTAGACACTCCATTCTGTTAAAGGGCTGGTCTATACCAACAGCAGCTGTTCCTGAGCCGCCTCATTTCAGAGACGAAGGGTGGCATTGCCCATTTGGATTCTGCCTCTGTGTGGCAGCTGGTGGTTCCCATGTGAGTGAGATAGTGAATCTATTCAGGGTTTTAGTCTGAACTTGAAAGGAACTATCCAAGGTGCTGAAACCTGTCCTCAAAATAGGTTCTTGATATGCCTGATTTTGTGTCTGTCCTTTCCTCCATAGAGGGCAGCTATTTCTCAGACCTTCCTGTATCAAGAGTTTGCAGCCACCTTTACAAACAACTTTATCCGGTTATCTTTTCACTTGCTGCTTTTTTCTTCTCCTGTCTTCGCTCCTACTGGGTCCTACTTGAGTCAAACTTCAACAAAGCTCAAACTCATACTCACTGGCAGCTGGTCACTCTGATATGTCAATGGAGTGGAGAATCCATTCTGGGATTCAGCCTGAACTTTCTAGGAACTATCCAAGGCATCCAAGCTATTCTGGGGACTGAATTCAGCACCTTGGATAGCTCCCCTTAAAGTTTGGACTGAAAGCCAGACTGGATTCACCATCCTACCATCAGGGAAGATATCAGTTGCCACTGGCTTGCAAGACTTCACTTGAAAAGCATAGACAAAGAAATGAATTTTTATTCTTGGGTGATCCCCCATGTTTCTTTTGAGTCAGATTAAGGACAGAAGATCTCATAGACTTGACATTGACTTGAAAACAATTCAGAAGAATCAAACACCCCTTGCTGCCTCCCCACCTTATCCAACATTCTACATGGTGCCCAGCATCATGTGCATGCCCATTTTTGGATAGGTGCATGGGGCTATTTTCTTGTGCTCTGTCCAAAACTTGCCCACTCTGGCAGCCACTGAGCCCTGGAAAGGACCCCTGCTTCTCTCTACTGATGGGAAGGAGAAGGAGGAGGGAGGCAACATTCTGAAGACATTGCTGTTCTAGGCTCCCAAGGGAAGGAAAATGAGAGTGAACTATGTCAGTGACAGTACCTTTATTTCTCTCCCGGCGCCAGCCTGAGTCCAGCTGCTACTTTATGGTCTAGATCAGTGGTTCTCAACCTGTGGGTCCCCAGATGTTTGTGGACTTCAGCTCCCAGAAACCCCAGCCACTATGGTCAATGCTCAGGGCTTCTGGGAGCTGAAGTCCACAAACATCTGGGGACCCACAGGTTGAGAACCACTGGTCTAGATGGCCTTCTCCTCTTTTCTGATTAGCAGCAACAGTAGCCCCTCTGAGGGTTTAACAGATGCCAGGGGAGGGGAAAAGACAAATATTGCTATGGTCCGATGTAGGATCCCAGCCAGCATTTGGGACAGATTCCTTGTCCTTCTATTGAGCTAAAAATAGAAGAGGAGTATTCTAGGTGCCTATAAAGTTTAACCAAAATCCATGGCAGTTACACCATCCCATTGACACAGAGCCACCCAAAGCCACAGCTCCAACTTAGCAGGACACCAGGTTGGCTCTGACTTGTGAGACCTTATGGTTCTTGCAGAAACCAAAGTAGGTCCCATAGCCATGAAGTTTGCCCATTCTCACCCCATGGCATTTCTCCAGACTTTTCATGCTCTGCCATTTATGCATGGAAACAAACATACACCTTCACTTGGCCAAGGGAAAAAAAAGGAGAATGACTGTGGTGGCACAGGAATCAGAAGGCAGGAATGAGCATAGCGCATGGTAACAGAGCATCGTGGGGCCCCTTCCCCCTCAGAAGCCGAAGCAGCATGGTGTCTTATCTGTTCCACAAAACCTGCCTCCCTTTGTCACATCCAAAGGAGATCTTGGTCGCTGGAGTGTTTTCATGCGCTCTCTTCCTCTGCAGCTATTCAGGGGTTCAGGCTGACTGTGCACTTGCTTTGCTTTCAAATTAAATGGGCCAGGAGCAAAAGAAAAGGAAAAAAAAGGGGCAGTGACACGGAACTCTGGTTTTGAAGGTGACACCATTGTAGGGGGAGATAAAAGAAAAAAAGAAAATTGGTAAGGAAAAAGGAAAGACAGAAGAAAAAGATGTTGAAGCAGGAAATGGCTTTTCTTCCACTGCTCGATTTCTATTTGCAGGGCTTTCTCATACGCACGCACACACACATACATGTGTATAGAGTGTCCAAAAATTATCTTTATCATTTTAATCATATATAGAATTAAAATTGTAAGGTAATTTGTAAGTATGTATGTGCATGCACGCTTCCACGGTTAAAAAGGAGACCAACAGCCCTTTTCCCAAGTTTGTCCTGGATCCAAGGAGGATGAAGTTAATCACTACATATATTTTTATAGACGAAAAATTTTAATGCCACATGGCCTCATCCTAGAAGATAATACTATTATCCACTAGGAATGCTGATAAGATAATGTTCTAAACTGCCACACACTATACAACTATTTCATCTTTGACAACTGAAGAAAAAGTGGGAGCCAAAATGTTTTGCTCTTGATAGGTATATGTTGGTTAGACCTCATTTGGAATACTGTGTCCAGTTCTGGGCACCTCAATTCAAGAAGGATTTTGACAAGCTGGAGCATGTCCAGAGGAGGACGACCAAAATGGTGAAGGGTCTGGAAGCCATGAAGCCCTATGAAGAACGGCTTACGGAGCTGGGTATGTTTAGTCTGCAGAAGAGAAGGTTAAGAGGGGACATGATGGCCATGTTTAAATATTTGAAGGGATGTCATGTTGAGGAGGGAGCAGGCTTGTTTTCTGCTCTCCAGAGACCAGGACAAGGAGCAATGGATTCAAGCTGCAGGAAAGGAGATTCCACTTGAACCTCAGGAAGAACTTCCTGAGGGTCAGAGCTATCCAGCAGTTGAATACGCTGCCTCTGAGCGTGATGGAGTCTCCTTCTTTGGAGGTTTTTAAACAGAGACTGGATGGCCATTTGTTGGGAGTGCTTTGATAGGGGTTCCTGCATGGCAAGATGGCGTTGGACTGGATGGCCCCTGGGGTCTCTTCCAACTCTATGATTCTATGATTCCATGTTTAAGTTCTGTTTGTTAATCCTTCAAATATGCATGTGCGTGCACACACATATATGCATTCAAAGGGATTAACAAACAAAACTATAAATATATGAAATGAACAAAATATTTTTTTCATCTCTTCTGCCGCGAGTAATATATGCATGCCTGTTCATTACATGATTCTTGCAAAACACATGCGCACGGGTACAAAAATAAAAGTGTGTGTGTGTGGGCATGATTAAGTAATTCTTTGTAATAAGATACATTAGCCTAAATCCTGTATCCCAACCACAAGAGATCCATCTGAAAACACCCAGGTTCAGGTAAACTACATTGAGACTCAGGCCCTAGTTCCCCACAGACCCCCATGGGTAGCACTCTTGCACATCTACAGATCAAGCCCAGCACATCTTTTTTCTCCCCCTCTGCAGCCCTTCTCAAAATGGTGCTTGGAAGTGACATGATAACACTCTGTCACCATTTCAAGAGAGAATGCAGTCGAAAACTGAGCTATCTGTGGGTGGGACAAAGTTTTGGGGTGCTTGTGAGGGTAGAGGCATTTTTGCATGTTTTTGCACATTAGGAAGCTTCCTGAGTGGTGTTGCAACAAAAACTGTCTGAAAACCGTGATTTTTTTTAAAAAAAAATGGGGTGGGGTCTTGGGGTGGGGCTGATGGTGCGCTTCGGGGGGCCACAGAGTGGAGTCCACGGCTCGCATCCAGTCATTGGGACACAATTTGCGCACTTTTGCACTAAAAGTATTTGGATTTACCCACAGGCATGCCAACTGCTCAACAGTTGATTCAATGGGTTTACAGTCATCCCTCCATATTCGCTAGGGTTAGGGGCACAGGATCCCCGTGAAAGTGAAAAAAATATGAATAACTCTAGACCAGTGGTTCTCAACCTGTGGGTCCCCAGATGTTTGTGGACTTCAGCTCCCAGAAGCCCCAGCCACTATGGTCAATGCTCAGGGTTTCTGGGAGCTGAAGTCCAAAAACATCTGGGGACTCACAGGTTGAGAACCACTGCTCCAGACCCTTCCGAACTATATTTAACACACACAAAAAAGTATGATTGCCATATTCAACGCACCGTGGATTCCTTTGAGGTATCAGGGTTCCTTCCCAAGGCAGAAGTGAGGGGCTGGTGGGGCTGACTGCCCCCTCTGCTGCTGCCCCACGCCATTTTTAAGAGGGACTTACAAGCCTCATTTGCAGTTTCTCAGTCTCACGAGGCTTGCAGTCTCTATTAAAAATGGCATAGGACACCAGCAGAGGCGACAGCAAATCATCCCACAAATGTGGAGGGCTGACTGTACTCTAGTTGGAGCTAACCAACAGCATTGCACTACCATATTATATTTTACATGTTCATACAACACAATACAGACAAGTCTTGAGAACATCCAGAGAAAAAGGATGAAAGAGAAAGAGAGGCGAGACAGACGGAGAGACAGAGCTGAGTCTGATCTCTGCCATCTCTCTGATGCCAGGATGCTTTTTTTAAATCCATACAAATATCCTCTCCGCCCCCTCAAGCCTTTCTCCTGTGTCTCTCGTTTGTTTCAGTTTACATTATTTATGGTGTTGTTCATATTTGCTATTGCTGTTCCATTCAGTGCTAAAATAGACGAGATAAAAATGAACTGTGCTCAGCCACAGTTGCCTTGCCTCCTCGCCTGTACCACGGTGCAACAGGAAAAGCAAAACAAAGTAAATGAAGAGGAGGGAGAAGGGGAGCATACTGCTCAAGGTCTTTTCTCGCCTTGTAGCAAATGGCACCCTCCTTTTCCCTCCCTCCCCTAAAAGTCATGGAAGATAATGGTCCCCAAGCCCATTGCTTTGGCACTTCAGGGAGAAAAATTCCATTCCCATCACTTTCCACTTCCAGCAGTAGGAGAAAAACACAATGACGAAAAAGCAGACCACAAAATTGCTTCCTTTTCACAGTCCCCACAAACTTGTAGTTGCCATACTCTGCCTAACGGTAGAGCCAGTCCTGATACGGTGACGCAATGCTGGCTGATGTCCCCTACGTCAGCGGGACTCTGAACTTCACCTTTGTCTGAGGTGTTAAATATATTTTGGGAACAGGTCTGTGGATAGGTCCTATCAAGTTTAGACTGAAACCTGGAACGGAGTCACCACTTCATTGAGATAAAAGCCATCAGGTGCCACTGTTGTGATCTTTACACAGAAGTGTGCACTTTTTGGGGTTCAGAGGAGAGTAAAGGAACTCCTGTCCTGAGATGAGAGATGGAAACAGTCCTGCACTTCAGATGTGGTTGTACTTCAACTTCTAGCATTCCTCACTGCTAGTGAGGGGCTACAGGGAACAGTAGGTTTATTCCAGGAGTTATAATCTCAGAAATTTACCTTTCACAAACTCTGATTGGATAACGGCTGAGATCCTACACTGGTGTTGCATAGCATAAATCTCTGTAATGCAGAATTATGCGCTGATTGTGCTACACAGCCCTTGGGTTGAATAGCAACATTGTGCAACTGAGCATGCCTTCTAATGCATAACCCAATGTGCGTATCCATGTGCAACAGCATCACATGTACATCTCCATTTCAGCAATGTGGAACTGAATGTTGGCATGTGACAAAAATGTCAAATGGCTTTGACACGCACATAGGATTCTGGCTGCGGTGTTGGGTTCAATGATATCTATCTGGCAATGATGCCGAAAGTCACCATGGGCATGCTTTGTAAATTAATTTGTTCAGCCAGCAAACACTTAGCTGTATTAGGAACTGAGTATGGCTTTCCTGAGAAGTTTTTTTCCACCTCAGGATGCTAAACACGAAGTTCTTTGCATGTGGCCAGCACGTTGCAGACTGAGCCCGTATGTGACATGCATGGAAGGCCCTTGATATGAACACCTTGTTCTAGAAATTAAAAAAAACCCTAACAACCTTTCTTCGATTGCTTTGAACTGCGTGGCCAGACCACCCAACCAAACAGCCTTTCGTCTGATGGGTATCTTGGGTCAATTGTATTGACTGTTCCTTGCAAATCGTTTTATGTGGTTGCCCCTGTTCCTCAATGTGCTCACTGGGATAATGGTAAGGAGGCAAGATTTCCATGCAACCATCAGGTCCAACAAAGTACAAATACAATTAGGAATGCATCCAGTCTATGGTTCCAACTACCAAGAGAACATACCCCTACCAACTATCCCAGTCTGGCAGGGATGACCCCAGTTAACCTCTACCATCCTGTTTTCTCAGCTGCTTTTGTAATGACCTGGTTTCTCTCTCTTCCTTTTGATTTTCCACTTCAAAGTGCAGTCATCCCTCCACATTCACTAGGGTTAGGGGCACAGGACCCCCGTGAAAGTAGAAAAACCGTGAATAAGTCTAGGCCCTCCCAAACCATATTTAACGCACACAAAAAAGTACGACCACCATATTCAGTCCACTGTGGATTCCTTTGAGGCACCAGGGTTCCTTCCCCAGGCAGAAGTGGGTGGCTGGTGGGGCTTACTGCCACCTCCACTGCTGCCCCACATTATTTTTAGGAGGGACTTAACAAGCTTCCTTGGCAGTTTCTCAGTCTCACAAGGCTTGCCGTCCCTATTACAAATGGCATAGGGAGGCAGTGGAGGTGACAGCAAATAATCCATAAATAATCAAATCCACAAAATGAAACCCCCAAACGTGGAGGACTGACTGTAGATTGCACTCTAGCCATTTCCACACTAGACTATTATAGTGTGGTAGTTTGGGTGTTGAAGTAGGACTCTAGAAACTAGGGTTTGATTGCCCATTAGGGCATGGAAACTCACTGGGTAACCTTGGGCAAGTTACACTCTCTCAGCCTCAGATGAAGGCAATGGCAAACTCCCCCCTGAATAAATCTTGCTAAGAAATCCCTACGATAGGGTTGCCTTAGGGTCACTATAGGTTGGAGATGACTTAAAGCCACACAACAACAACAATGCACAGAGAGAACAGAAAGGTTTGGAAAGCCCCTCGAATTCTATTCTCCATTTCGGTTGTTTTCTGCTTAAGAATGAGACACAGTTTTTTTTTTCTTTCTTTCTGCTAACAAAGACGGCAATGGTAATAATACAAGAGAATTCTCTCTGGGCTGAATAACAATAAAAAGTAATCGTGGGGAAAGTGCATATTTTTAGATTAAATCCGAAATCGAAAAGGAGGGTGGGGTGGGGTTTCCATTTCCATTAGGAGAATGGGAGAATGCATTTGAGAGACGGGCAATCAGACAGAGTACAAATCAGCTTATTAGCAGGAAGTAATGGCAGATAAACTCAATGGTTTCCCCAGAGGAACTCATAACTCACCTCCTCTAAGTGGCACTGAGAGAACTGAGAGGCTGGAAGCTGAGGGATGCCTTGGGAGTCCTTATGGATTGTCCAGCTAACTTAGTTCCTGCTCCATCAGTTGCAACAGGGAATTTGGGTCCAGACATTTTGTTTCTGAAGCATCCATCCCTGCTCCAGAAGCATTGAGATACACACCACTTAAGGCTGCAAGCTGAGTTGGGTGCATCTGCTCTGCACAGTTATATCACTTTCATACCACTTCAACTTCCCTGGCTCCATCCCACGCTGAGTTGGAAGAAGGCATAACCATAGAAGATGTTTTGTGTTGCTCTTTTGCAGAGAATGGTCAGTCCTCAACTGCACACGCATGCACACAGTCAGGCATGCCCTTCTCTTTCACATTTGTTGTACTGGCAGACTGACTTCTCTTGTACTCCCCCTGAGCAACTATTGCACCACTCCCTTTAGGGTTCTGTTTGAGAACTGCTGAACTACAGCACAGGCAACGCAAGGGAATCTCTGACCTACCCCCAGCAGTGGGCATCCCTGCCCCTCGAGGGCCCAAGACTGGAAAGTCATGGATCCTGGCAGTTTCTTACTCAGGTTCCATGCCTTAGGAGCTCCTTTCATCAACTGTCGAATCTCAAGGGCTTCCAAAGCTTCTTTGGCTTTCACACACCGGAACACCCAAACAGCAGCCTGAAAAGAATAGATGGGGTGGAAAGGCATCTGTTTTCGGCCCTCCAGAAAGAATTCCCCATCAGAGACCAATCCTGTTAAGTTGCAGTTAATGAAATTAACAATAATTACGGGAGAGAGCAAGACAGAGAGGGAACTCATGTTTTGCATCCTGATGGACGTGAGCAAGAGAGAGGCAGGAGCCCTTCAGAGAGCCAGGCAAAACGAGGAAAAGGCAGAATCACAGAATCATAAGAGTTGGATGGGGCCCCGATGGCCATCTATTCCAACTCTCTGCCACACAGGAATGCACAACGAAATCACTCCTGAAAGATGCCCATCCAGCCAAAAGACGCCTATCCAAGCAAAAGTGGATGCCTTTTTAAAGATCGCCAAAAAAAGGTCTCCCCATCATCCCATACAAAGCACTCCTGGACGGCTTCCAGCAAAGACATCCATGCAGTTCTCCCTCAAGGATTTGTGAGCTGTGGTCTAGAATTCCAATATCTAAGAACGACTATCTTTATAATTAAATGGACAAGCTACTCTTTCATCTAGACAGGATCACTGCCATGAACAAAGTGGTGGTTTCAGTGTTAGACTAGGAGTTTGGAGAACAGGGTTCAAATCCCTGCTCGGCCATGGAAACCCACTGGGTGACCTTAACACATCACACTCTCTCAGCCTCAGAGGAAGGTAAAAGCAAACTCCCTCTGAATAAATCTTGCCAAGATAAATTCACTTTCGAGTCACCAAAAGTTGGAAACAACCTGAAAGTACACACAACAACATTTTAAACCAGTGCTTGGGACGACCTCATTTTTCATATTAGCAAATTAACAGAAAGACCAGACAGGAACGAGATGACCTGAGGAAGAAGCAGGATGGGCTTGATTTGCACAGGCTACAGAGGAAACATGGACATGAGGTGGTAGAGTCCTGAGGGGCCCAGGAGGGACTATACTACTTCAGACTGCACATGGAGATGCTGTGACCATGATGGAGATAATAACGCCAACCAAAATGATTGGTCTCCTCCTATAATTTCTAGCAAATAGGATTGTGCTAGGACCTTTCTCCCTCATCTGTTATTATGACTACTGTTCTTGATCCTGCATTCTTGTTTTTGTTCTTGTTGCTGCCGTTGCTGTTATTGTCCCACTTTCCAGCCACAATACTGGGACTCAAGGCAGCTAGCAGGAATTTTAAAAATCACAGATTTTCACATGTAAGCGTTTGGTTTCCATTAAGGCTTTGTTTTAAAGGAAGGGACATATCAAGGCTCACTGTCTGAAAAGCATGATGCACTTTAGCACCTGAGGGCCTTTGCTCCTCCATCCCATCAGAACTGGGAAATGCTACTCTTATAGACTAGTTACTATTATGGGGGATTCTGACAGCCAGGACTGGATTCTGTTCTCCTTTGCAAGCTATAAAATTGTGCCAGCGTGGCATAGCGGTTGAGTGTTGCACTATGATTCTGGAGACTAAGCCTCGAATCCTTGCTCAGCCCTGAAAACCCACTGGGTCACCTTGGGCAAGTCACACTCTCTCAGCCTCAGAGGAAAGTGAAAACAAACCCAAACCCATTCTGAACAAACCTTGCAAAGAAAACTTTGTGATACGGTCACCTTGGGGTAGCCCTAAGTCATAAACAACTTGAAGTCACAGCACAACAGCAAGTTCTGTTGGAGTCCTAGGGTTCCTCAGTGTCAATCTCTGCATGCAGAATGGCGCACTCACTTTGTGATGCAAACTTTGGGTGGAATGCAGAACCAAAGGCACAGCCAAACATGCAAATGGAGACACAAACCAACATGCATCTGAATGTGTAAATGACAGTGTGATGTAATATAAAACACAATGCGCACCTGCACGCACGATGTTACTGCTTGCACAACTTCCCTTTGCTAAGCTTGAGCGGGATGCAGACATTCAGCATCAAATCATGCATCCAAGTGCCTCTCCAGGAGAACCTATACAGGTGTTAGACACTAAAAGGACTGGATACCACTGATGTGTGTGCTGCGAGATCCGGGATAGGCAATAGTTGAGGGCTTAAAGCCCCTAGGCCAGTGGTTCTCAACCTGTAGGTCCCCAGATTTTTTGACTTCAGCTCCCAGAAGCCCTGAGCATTGACCATAGTGGCTGGGGCTTCTGGGAGCTGAAGTCCACAAACATCTGGGGACCCACAGGTTGAGAACCACTGCCCTAGGCAAATTGGAATGCTGCACCCCCCCCCAAATAAATATATTTTGTCCCTCAAATGCCCTCTAGGGGGCATTCACACCATATTTTTAGGCTCAGAGGAGGTTTTTTTTTTTAAAAAAGTGAGGGGGGCATGGTGGGTACTATCCCTACTGTCCCCTAGAGGGCACTTGGGGCATTTTATTGCAATTTTTTTTTTCATAAAATTGCCTACCCATTTTTTTTGATCTGCGGGGCTGGGGGCTATAAAAATGGCCCCAAAGGCTGCATGCAGGCCACAGGTCACAATGTGCCCCGCCCCGCTCTATGTTGTCCCATTGTTCAACAGTTGTGCTAACTCCTCGCCGCTTCTTAAGGAACTCACTCTAAACCAACCTGAGGATTCATCTTAACAGCACAGCCCTTCTGCAATGCTTTCCTTTGGCAGAAAATGTGGGTTGTGTAACCTGGATAGAATGCTACCACCGTGTGCAACCTCCAGGATAGTGCTATTCTGTGCCTGAGTACATCAATGCCAACGTAAAGGCAAGATGCAAAGTCCCAAAAGGGAACGTTTCAGAGCTCTGACTCCGTTGCGTGCAACCACAGCTTTGGCTGTTCTCCAACCCACAAGGGAAAACTGGGGAGGGAAATTAATAATCATCCCACTTTTCTTCCCCCTACGTTTGGGACTCCAGGCAGCTCACGAAAGCGGAAACAAATGAAATTCACACCCTACAAAACTGGAAAGCATAAATTAACTCTCAGTCAAATTAAAACTCATTAAAAATATTACCATTAAAAACGAAACCGCCAACAGACAATGCAGGACATTATGCAAGGCCTCTTCCCCAGAGGAATCAATCGACAAAAGCCTCTTGGAACAAACAGAATCCTTTCCCTGCCTAGGAAAGGATAGAAAGGAAGCTGTTAGTGTATCTTCTCCCAAAGTAGAGATCCAGAGCCCAGGAGCAGCCACCGAAAAGACCCAGTCTCCTACGTTTCCACCAGATGCACTTGTGAAAGTGGGGGACACAGAAGGGCCTCCCCAGTAGATCACAAACCATGGACAGGTTCATATGGCAAAGTATGGCTCTTCAGATAACCTGAACCCAAGCTATATAGGAAGACCCCAACTTTTGGCACCCTGTTATCTGACAAGTCTCTCTTTCAACACTTCCAAATAAAGGGAAAGTTCTATTAATGTTCACAGGCGTTCCACTCTTCTTGCCTATGGAGGCTCACTTGGAAAAGCTGGCATGCGTGTGCTGTTTGCAAAGTGAGCTGGGGCAGGGAGAAGGTGCCAAGCTGGCTGAGAGACTTTGCAAGCAGTGCACGGGCGGTCAGTCCCATGCGAGCCCCCGAAAGTCCTTCAGGATCCCTATAGCACAGTATGTGGCTTCCAATTTTCAACCAATTCTTGTCTCTGACAGCACTCTGGTCCCTGATGTGTCAGAAAAGTGGGGGAAGCCTGTATAAGGTGTCATAATCAGTACTTTGAATTATTCCCAGACTAGGAGACACTGAAGCTGTTGTAACAAAAGAGTTGTGTATTCCCTGTAGCCAGCCCCAGTTAATGGACAAGAAGGAAAATAAATTTGACAGTTAATGAGAAAAAAGAATACCAAGAAAGAGAAAAAGGCTGTGAGAAAAGTGTGTGTGTGGAGAGAGAGAGAGAGGGAGAGAGGGAGAGAGATCTTTTGGAAATATTTCTTGCAAACATAGCCAAATGTCTTTAAAGGGCAAATTTACAATGCCCAGGAGTGCCAAACGATATTTATAATGATTAGACAGAAACCTTTGCATGGCACCGGATTACTCCAGTTTCCCATGTGAAGCTCACTTTGCAATCCTTTCTCCACTTACCTGGGAGCAGGCTGCATTGGGATCTACTTCTGAGTAGACTTGCCCAAGCTCATACTCTCAAAAGTACAACTGGTGTATTAACTGGTGAGAATGCCATTTAGCTTCTCCTCTAAGCCTGTCTCCTAAGAAGAAAGTCATACTGAGGCCATTTCCGCACTAGATTGTTATAGCGCTATTGTTCTACTTGCAACATCCTATGGAATCCTGGGATTTGTAGTGCAAACTGTAAACTGCAAACCCCAGGATTCCATAGGATGTTGCAAGTGGAACAATAGCACTATAACAGTCCAGTGCGGAAATGGCCTGAGATTCAGTGGGGCTTACTTCCAAGTAAGTGAGTATAGGATCACTGCTCTAACGAGTTGCCATAATGCTGCCTTTTTTAACACTGCCTGTTGGTTTGAGGCTTTGACTTTTCTACAGCTGCATTTTAACATTTTCCTAAATAAGTATCACCCTTTTGTTAATATTATGAATATTTAACGGGGGGCTATCTGATAGCTGTTATCGATTTGTTGTTTTTAAACGTTGGTTTTATTTTTGTCCTGTTGCCTGTCTTTTTTTCTTTTTTTAAATGGTAAGCCACTTTTGGGTTACACAGGAAGACGGGATATCAATATTTAAATAAGATAAATGAAAGCAGACCCAAGCAAGACAATGGCTAGATGAGCATTAGCCCCCTGGAGACCTTGGAGGGCTATGGCCGTTTCCGCACAAGGCTGTTATAGCGGTATGATTCCACTTTCAACATCCTATGGAATCCTGGGGTTTGCAGTTTCTGGAGGGGCCAGGAGGCCCCTCCCGAAACTGCAAATCCCAGGATTCCATAGGATGTTGAAAGTGGAATCATACCGCTATAACAGCCTTGTGCGGAAATGACTTATGTTGCATCAGCCTGACCCCCTCCCTGCAAAAAAACAAACAAAACAACAACCTTCTTTTTGCTCTCAATGCCATCAAATGTGATGGATCCCCATACCAGGCTGGCTCTGTCTGGGTACCTGTCACTCATCTTGCCCCTTCCCACCTCTTAACCCCCTCCTGGATTGGGTACTTGAGCCCCAAGATGACTTCCTATTGAGGACCAGATGCTGCATTGGTTTTGGTGGGTTCTTTGTTGCAAGCATGACCTGACCCTCAGCCAAACTCAATATGAAAGGACAGAAATAGTGGTAAAAAACAAACAAGTGGAAGTTTATTAAGACATGGACCTCGGACCTCTTGTAAGGGCATCAGAGCACTCTTGCTGGAGATCCATGGACCACAGGTTAAGAACTGCTGCTCTGGGCCATCTTAACATTACTAAGACTATTAACATGGATACTCTTATTAATTTCTCAGGAAAAGTTGTTTTTTCTCTCTCACTGGAAGCACCCATGACTGCCTGGGAAGGGAGTCTCTTCCCCCCTCCTTCTTCTTTCCTTCTTTTTCTACTTGTTATTTCTTCCTTTTCATTATTTTTTCTTGCTCTTCTTTTTCCTTTTTTTAAAATAATACTTAAATACGTAGGTTATGTATTGTAAACATATACTCAAATATGTAGCTTATGTTTTGTTCTTGAGGAATGCAAGTCTTTTATTGACAAAAATAAATCTGAAAAAAGAAAAAAAACCCCAAACAAACCTGCTGCTCTAGGCTATTGTAACCTATGATAGAAGCAACATTTGAGACAAAATGTAGGCCTGTGATCCTAACATGGTCACTTTTCTTCTTCTTTATGATTTTTAACATCTTTGCTGAGGAGGCAGCCAATGAAGTTTTGCAAGCTCGCACGATACACTTTCTGCATTTTGGTTGGCCAATGATGAAAATGGCTCTTTTGTGGGTTTAAGAAATAAAGGAAGCGCCTGCATTTGTTCTTTCTGGAAAAGACAGAAAGAGGGAGATGTTTCTAATCTGTCAGCTGGACTCGGAAGCGAGAATGCAAAATGGATGTGGCCCTAAGAGCCCCAAAGAGTAATGACTTTGTTTCACGGGGGAAGAGGTGAAAGGCATGGACCTACCCTTTGCGCCTGTCTTCTCCCCGGCGTTCCTATCAGACCAATTGGCTGGAGACGCAGTTCATCCCCTCCCTTGTCAGTGATGGATGGCATTCCACATTTCTTGCTAGTGCTAAAGAGAAGACGGGAGGCCTTGGTGGCATTTATTAGCATTTATTCAATTACCCAGGTCAAGAAGACAATTAATGCTTGCTGGCCTGCCTGGGGTCATCCATCGCTCAGCCATCCATCTTGAAAAAAGCCCGGGCTTGTTCTCCGAGGTGGCAGAGGCCACGGCTCCAGCTCAGCCCGGCAACACAATACAGAGTGTCAGGATCCATCTTCTTGGGCAAACACAGTCTCTACGGTACTGTTGTCAATCAAGAGGATCTTCTTTAACACAGGACTATTGAGGGCTAGGATACCCCCATTACCATCTGGGGCAAGGCCAGGGGAAGCTCTTTTCGGCCCAAGAGCCAAATTCCATTGTGCAAATGGGTCCAAACTTTAAAGGAACAATCCAAGGTGCTGAGCTTATTTTGGGAGATAAGCTTTGGCATCCTCGCTAGCTTCTCTTTAAAGTTCAGATTAAGACTCAGACCAGGTGACCACCCCCATCAGCCGGGTGGTGGATCTGTCTCAGATTTTAGTCTGAACTTGAAGCTAGCCAAGATGTTTCTTGCTGCAACACACAAAGATTCTCAGGGCGGGGATGTATTTTCTTACAGTCAGACCTTTGCATTTGGGGGTCTGCTTTCACAGATTTGATTGTTTGCAAATTTCTTGAACCTCCTGTCCCCCAACTACCACAGGAGTGCCTTTTCCAGATAAACCTTCCCTCTCAGTGGCTCCAATCAGGCCATGCAGCCCTTTAAAAAGTACCTCTGATCCTCCTCCTCCTCCTTGGGGATACCAGCTGCTGCTTGGCCAGCTAAGGATGACTTGCAGCTGGATTTCACACCACAAACCCTTTCCTAATGCCCCCCCATATCCAAGGAAGGAGACAGACGAGAAAGAGGAAGTATAGAGACACCATACCAACCCACCACCTTACCTTCTCCTTTCCCTGACCTGGTTTGGACACTGGGTGCCTGTTCTCGCCACGCCTCAGCCCCATTCCCACAGATACATACATACATTTTGATATTTCTGATTCTTCCACTTCTGTGAGGTTCCTCCACCTCTAACCCCAGTGAATATGGGGAGCCAACTGCACTTAGCTTCCCCGTTCCCTCCTCAAACTATTGTGGGGCCAGGGTTCACCTTCCACTCTGCTCTGCCTCCACCTTCTGGCTAGAAGCAAGCAGGCTAGATTCAATGCTCCTTATTTCATCTCCCCAAGTAAGTGAGAAGGAACAATCTCATTGCACTGTGATCTGAGGGCAGCCTCTTGTGTATGCCTTCTGTCTTAACTTCCAGTCGGGAAAATAAGTTTTCCACCTCTTGCATGACAAGCCGTGGTTGGTACTTAATGTGTGACTCTCAGTGACACAACCAGGGGCAGTTCCTCGGACTCAGGTTCTGATCCAGGACCCACTGGGACAGTCTTGAACTGACAATCCTAGGGGGCTTTAACATCAGCATCCCCACCCGTGGCATGGAGAAGCATTCTGATGTTATCACGGCACAGATCCACATTCTCTGCTAGCCATGGCCCTCCAGGAACAAAGTCACAAGCCACCCCTTTATTTATTCCTTGTGCAGGGAGAGAAGGAAAAGAAGAAAGAAACGCCGAAGAAATTTGAGGCCATTTCCGCACTAGACTCAAAGGCCCCTCCCTAAACTGCAAACCCCAGGATTCTATAGGATGTTGAAAGTGGAATAATAGCACTATAACAGTCTAGTGTGGAAATGGCCTTGGCTCAGAGCCTTCTCTTCTCTTCTCTTCTCTTCTCTTCTCTTCTCTTCTCTTCTCTTCTCTTCTCTTTCTCACCCTGGCTGGGCAAGTTAAACAGCTACAGCTTTCTCTACCCACTACCCCTCTCCCAATCCTTCCAAGTCCCAGTTGGCTCTTGCTGGCAATCTTCCACTGGCATTCGCAGACCTTCTCTCTCCCCTCCCTCCTTTTCTCTCTTCTCTTTGGCACTGGCTGCACAGTGAAATAAATATCTCTCGCCTCCCTTGCTTTCCTGGGCTTATCAGATAAGGGATGGGAGATGCTGAATCGACAAATTGGATCGTTTAAAAAAAAAGAGAGAGCAGGAAAGTACGCATTGGCATGCCTGCCCTTCCCCCCTCTTCCTCTGGCTGGCACTAAAACTGGAGCCAAGTGTCCTCGCATTGATGCACCGCAATCTCAGCCTGCATAGCCGGTGCACGGACCGGCTCAGCCCATTAGAATGGCGTAAAGGAATGGAGGTTAACACACCCCTCCTCCCCCCATGAGCACTGCTTGGAAAAACAATCCTTTCTTGGACACTGGTGCCCCCATTCTCCCAGCTGGCAGGACCTGTGGCAGGGGATTCTGGGAGGTTTAGTTCCCTCAAAGTTACTTCTTGCTGAGAATCCTTTTCATGTTACACAGTTTTAAATTCCCCTACATAAACTGTTGGGCACACAGTCATACAAAACCTCTGACAAAGGAGCTCCTTTTTTCTTCTTTAAAGTCTCTCTATGTCCAGGCAGCTAACCTTTTCCTTATCCTCTGTCTAGCTGAAAGTTTCTTAGCAGAACTGGCATTGGGAGGATGAGGAGGGAGGGCTGGGAAAACACAGAGTTTCAGTGTCAAGTTGCTGTCGGCATATTTGGTATCTATATCAAGCAGAATGCAGCACAGCCAATGGAATATGAGCTTGTAGTAGTAAACAGGAGGAAAAAAAAATCAGGATTCCCTTGCCAGGTTAAAAAAAAGAAAAGAAAGGAAACCCCTTACATCTATTGTTTCAGGAAATCCATCTTGGAATAGGATGAGAGATACACAAAAGAAGATAACCTAAAATTCAACAGAAGAGCCCCTAAAAGCTGACTCTCATGTCTGGATGAAATGTCATCCTGAGGCAGGAGCTTCATGGATGTTCCCTCCCAGACAAAGGGAGACAAAAGCACTAAGTAACTTTTGCAAGAAGGGGACAGTGACCTCGGCAGGCAGGCAGGCAGGCAGGAAGCAAAAGGGACTTGAGTACATAAAGCAAAGAAAGAAGCAGAGAACTGAAACAAAAGAGCAGGCATCCTCTCTAGAATCCCCTCTCACTAAACACGCTACACAAGCACTGATGCCTCTTTGCTTCCGTCGGTTGCAGCAGCGTGTCTGCAGTAAACAACACAACAAAGCTTGAGCTGGGAAAGAATGGTGTCCTCCCCTAGCTGTCGCTGCACGCGTCTGCTTACAACCGGCAAGGTAAACAGCAGCTGCTTCCAGAATCCATTACTGAGCATGCAGGGAGAGCAAAACAGAAAGAAAAAGGGAGAGCAGACAAACCGGCCTCCAGCATGTTTTTTTTTCAAGGCACTGACCTACAAGTGCGGCCACCAAAATGGAGATCATAACCAAAGTGGAAGATGGTGAAAGAAAGTCATCCTTGAATATATTTTAGAAGAAGCCTTCAGGCGGTCTGTAGAAGGTTCAAAATGTGTGTGTTTACTTATGCAAAGTGTACCTGACTTGGTTGTTTCATTTCACATCTGCATAATGTAAGTTTTGAATAAAAAGACATCTGAAACATGTTGAACTGCCTTTTTTTTTTTTCAGTGTTGGAACCTATCCCTACTCTTTCTGTATTATTTCTGCCTCAGGTCCAGAATTTATATTAAAGAAGAAACGCCCAGGAACCCACTCACTTTGTTAACTGAAGTATATCTGCATTTGTCCAAGGTGGAACATCCATGTTCAGTTCAAGCAGAGTTGGAACACCTCATGAACTTACTAAACCATGGAGCGTGCACAAGTCAGCCTAAAGCTACTATTGAGTCTAGAGGAAATACGATATTCAAAAGGAGGACCCCTGCCACTGTCAGCCTCTTTGGCAAATGACAAGAACAACAAATTACAGATGATAATAATAATTGCAATTACAAAAAAATGGCACTGTTTGGAATGTGCTACATTATTCCTTGCTTAGCAATGGAAGCCCACTGGGGAACCCTGGATGTGTCACACACTCTCAGCCCCAGAAAACCCCATGCTTTAGGGTCACCGTAATTTGGAAACAACTTGAAGAAATGTAACAACAATGATTACTTCCTTCTATCTTGCCACTACACTCCTGTTGATGCAGCCTAGAATTGTATTGGCTTTTTTGGCTGTTGCATCACACTGTTGACTCATGTTTAGCTTGTGGTCTACTGAAACCCTTAGACTGTGAAACTGATTATTAATAATAATAACAATATCCCCCTAATAATCATCATTAGCAGCATTCTACTTCTGGTAGATGCACATAAATATTTTAATATCACAGCTCTGAAGTCTTGGAACAGAGGGCTTATAAACCTCTCTCAACACAAGCTGCTAACCAAATCAGTTCTGAGCCCTTACAAGCAGATTTTCGAACACTTCTTTAGATAGATTAGAAAGTACTGAGCCAAAAAAGGGAAAGAAAGAAAGAAAGAAAGAAAGAAAGAAAGAAAGAAAGAAAGAAAGAGAAATGTAAATGCACTCTTCAGCCTTGAAGCTTAGCACTACAGAACACATTTATGAACATGTTGTAAAGTGGAATAAAATGTGATTGGTTGTGGGCTATGAAAAGAGGCAATCCTGTTTTAACAGCCGTGTTCATCCAAATTCTACAAGTCCAGTCCAACGGCTGGGTGTGGAGAGCTGAAGGTTGATTGAAAAATGGTGCACAACTACATTCAATCTGGGCCTCTTAAAACTTCAATCTATCTTTTCAAAGAGTGGGCAAAGCCCTACGTGGAGGAGAAGAGTATAGCTAGATAATTTTTGGTAGGTGGAAGAAGAGACAAAAATTGGGAGAGGCAGTAAGGTTTGAGTACTGGTTGCTATAAAAGAGGTTTCTGTGGAAAAGGGGTTTCATAGGTAATGACAAGAATCACCCTCGATTAATGCATTTTAATAAGTACAGCGAGCCTGCCGTACATGTGGGGGTTCCATTCCAGGAAGCCCCACGTAAAACAAAAAATGCAAGTTGTTGCATCCCACTGTAGTCAAGGGATGTGACGCTTCACGTGATCTTGCATTTCTGCACGTGGGGGTCATGCCAGAAGAGGGTGCACTATATGTTGTGAAATCTCTACAAAAGGAAATCAATGTAAAATTCAGTATTTTCCACATGCAACACAGCGGCGCAAACTAAATCTCAGGGACGAGGAATTAAAGGCATATTGTGTAAGTCATCCTGCTCTAACAGCCTGAACTGTTGATAAAACCTAACCCGCTGTGATGTCTGTGCAAGCTTGAGGAGAAACTGTCCACCTGAAATTCCTTCCAATATGTTACTTTCACCAACTCAATTTGCTTTTCTCTGTTCGGTGTCCACACATATGTCAAAGTTGAGAATGAATTTTCACACACAGTCACAGAGGCACCACGGGTGAGCCTTGCAGCATAGAAAGTGTACGTGCAAGGAAAAGCTTCTCTGTACACGTACAATATTTTAATATGTCCATGAAGTGTTAGCTTGGGGTCTACTGCCTCCTTTTTTGGGGAGAGATGCCTATTGTTGTTGCGTGCCTTCGGGTTGCTTCCAACCAATGGGGACCCTAAGGTGAACCTATCATGGGGCCGAGAGTATGTTATACGCTCAAGGTCACCCAGTGGGTTTCCATGGCCAAGCGGGGAATCGAATCCTGGTCTCCAGGATCCAAAGTCCAACGTTCCAACCACTATATCATGCTGGCTTTCTTGGATGCTTATACTCCATTTCTAAAAGTTCAACTGCAATGCTAGAAATTTAGAAGCTGAAAGAAAATTTCATGGCAGGGGGCAGAATTCTTACCTGGAGGTGTGATGCTCTCATTTTTCTCCTCCGTAACATCACTACACCCCTGGACAAGACAGAGAGTAACTCTATGCTCCTGCAGTTACATAGCAGGTGTGCAATGCCACCTTGCTACGAAACTGCAATACTGTCTATCTGTACGCTCAACAAATAGACATGGGAGAGGCACAATGTGCAATGCAATCTCCATGTGCAAATGCATATGTGCAACGGCCTGCAGAACTATGTCTTTACAACCTTCAACTGAACGTAGACATTCCACATTGGGTTAAAACAAACAACACCTTCCACTGCTTCTCTGTGTGAACTTACGCTGGGGGAGACCCCCCAACAAGATTCTATTCAGTATCAACAGAAAGAATTAAGAAGGAAGAAATAAGAAACAGGAAGATGAAGCTGTTGACGTCTGCTAGTCAAGATGGCTCTATGATAGCAGCGTCAGGAATGTTATTTATTCAAAGCTGGAAATGGACTGATGGAAGAATGGATCGTTGATGGAAGAATGGATTGTTAAGGTTGCTCAGTTAGCCCAAATTGCCATATTAACATGGGTTTTGTAGAATAAGCTACAGTTGATCCTCCCGCTTTGTGGGTTTGACTTTCATGGATTTTATTATCTGCAAGTTTCTCCAACTCCTATCCCCATCTCAGACACACCCCTTTTGACATTTGCAATTTTCCCACTTTTGCAGGGCTCCTGTGCCCCTAACCCCTAGCAAATGTGGAGGGTTGTCTGTATTTGAAGATTTCTTGAACGATTGGAAACTGGACTTTTTGAGCAATAAGAAATCTAACAATGCCATAATTGGTGTCTATAGTTGCTAACAGCTCTAGTAGGATTACCTAGTTGAGTCAATAGTGGTAGAATAATTTTTTAAAAAAACTTTCTTTCATTATAGCTTGACTTGTTGGGTGGTGGTCAGAGCCCTTTTGTGTTTTAGTAAGGCAGTGTTTAGTGTTTTAGCTAGTGTACAGTGTCTTGGTTTACTGCATTTTTTTCCTGAATACATATATTTTTTGTGATTTTGGCTGCAAATTAGATTGCTTCCCCTCCAGCATGAGAGGCAGAATGCCTCTGCACACCAGTTTCTGGGGAACACAAGAACAAAGGCTTTGTTCCACTCCAGCTCTGCTTGTAGGCTTCAGATTGGTGTACCTGGTTTGGTCCCTGTGAGACCAGAAAAGTGAACTGGAGAGGCCTTGAGCTTCATCCAACAGGGTTCTTCACAGGCTCTGCCATTGTGTTCACCAAAAGCTGGATGAGACAACTGCATGAAAAGGAACAAAAAAGTAGCAACAAAGGAACAGAGTCACTGAGGTCATGTTGTGCCTAGTCACGCAAGTTCAGGTAGCATCAGGTGAGGGGTTGTTGCTACTGGAAGATGGAACATGACAAGAATAACCCTTATCGTGCCCTTCAAATTTTGCTCCCAGTTGGCCTGTTTCAAGTTCCCACTTCAGACTTCCCTGCAGCATAACTGCTGAGTTCTTTTCAGTTTGCCATCTTCAATCATGTTCTGAATGTGTTCTGTCTTTTCTCTTCTTTTCCAGGACAAGAATAAGGTTCTTCAACAGCCTTTGGGGTAGGAAAACTTAACAGAAGCAGAAGATGTTGCAGCTGGAAGAACCGGAGGTTCACTAACGGATTTCTGATTTATGCCTGGATCCTATCAGGAGTCCCAAGCGGAGTAGACCCACTAAACCAACTGCTGAATGGTGAGTTGACATTTCCACAAATCCCAATGGTTCAGCTTTAGTTGGGACTGCCAGTAGGATTTAGGACATTGCTTCCTTTCTCCTCTCAGGACAAGATGGCTTCACAGGAGCCCGCTTGTGATGCCTGAAACAACTGGGAGACATGGTATCTCTCTATAGGCCAGGTATGTTCTCTTTCTTTGCTGGCCACGTAGCTGAGGACGCAAACTTTCTTTTTAGGAGATGATCTGGGTGTGTTGAGTCTTCCATCATTCAGCCTGATCCCATCCTTTTGGTTTTCAAATAATGTTGAATTATTCCAAATTAGCAAAAATAACAAGAGGTAAAAAAGCAGGGCAGAGATATGATTTGGAAGCTTTTCTCAGGAAATGTGAAAGATACCAATGTGTGTTCAGACCCGGAGATCTTTAAGGATCTTCTTCTGATGATCTAGCACATCCAAGAAGCCCCTGAAGAGACATGATTTTGGAAGGCCACCACACCAAATGCTCTGTAAGAGATATTCTTCTACAAAGGCTGTAAATTCTTTGGACTACCACTTTTAGAATCCATTAGCTGGAAGATTCTATGAATTGTAGTCCTCCACAAAAAGAGAATGTTTTCCCAGGTCTACTCTTTGATAATGATATCCCAGTAAAGTTTGGTTCTATGTGAAAGCTAATCATGATTGATGGCACAGGAAGAAGTATAGAGCCAGGGTTTGATTTCCTGCTCACCCATAGAAACCCACGGGGCGATGTTGGGCATGTCACATACTCTCAGCCCCCAGAAAACTCTGTGGTGGATTCAACTTAGAGTCACCATAAGTCAGAAATGACTTGAGGGCACACAACTACCTGCGAATTCCAGTAACTGAGCCTGGGGCTTTTTTCATGTGCAGTGTTTGCTCTACCACTGATTGACACGTGCCGCCCGTGGGCTTCTGGAATTCTCCACAACCACTTGACAAAAAAGGAGGGACTTTGAAATCCGCAGTTCAAGCAAGAGATTTTGAAGCAGTTACAATTCTTATGATGACAGAAAAAAAAATCTGTATCGCTAAATGATTGAAAGATAAAGAGGCACCTTCGTTCAAAGACTGGATGAAGAAACTCATGGCAGATGGTTGACTTGATGGAACTAACAGATAGGAGAACAGCAATTGCAGCAGGAGAACAGATTTATGGAACAATGGGTGCTTTTTAAAAATTATTGGAATGAAAAGATCACTGATACCACTCATCCATATAGTCTAACGGCTGAAGTATAATAGCACGTTTTCTCCCTCTACCTTTCTGTATCTTACGTTTATGCTTATCTTTCCTCCTTTTCTTTCATTTAGACATATATTCTTTCTTTCCCTTTTTTGTTTTTGCTCTTGAAACAACTTTTATCAGTACAAAAAGTGTCAGTGGAATATGAATAATAATGGTATGAGCTATGAACACTTATTCTTTAATATTTATTTTTTGCTACCATGGTGATAGAAATTAATACAACGACAAAACTAAAGCAGTGATGAGATTAACCATCCTTATCATAATAAAATATATGATGATAAGAAAATGTTCTCTGAACTTTTTTTTAAAAAACAGAGGGACTTATTTTCCATTCACGAAAGCTTCTAGGAGTGGTCATTTTGTTGTAAAACTTCCTAACACTGCCAAGTCCCAAATCAAATTAGCAGTGAATGTCTGCTTTCTCTTCTGATGGATTTTCTGAACTTTCGGCATCTTCTGGGAATGGTCCAGCCAGCTCTAGTCCAAGGGACAGAAGATGGACCAATCCACATTTACATACTAGGAGTAGTGGTTGGTTCATAATCATCTAGCAAGATTGGGCATGGGCTACCAGGTTTAGAGGATGGCTAAAAAGAAAACACGTGCTATCAGGTTTAGAGAATGGAAATCAATGGCCTAAAACAAAAACAAAGTCCTCCCATTGTTACAACTGAGACCCACAAGGGAAACTAGCAAGCAGGAGACAAGTGCCTCCACTAAGGTAATGGCTGGAGTAGATATATCCAAATGGTAAATTCTGCTCAGAATTGGATTTGTACTCCCAATAGTACAATTGACAAGCTCCCCACTATTATCACAAATCCATAATATTGGTGGGAATGCTGTTGGTGCCTTAGGCATGTATACTTTCAACTATGGAAGTGACTGGACGTTTCTATCTGGGGTGAAATGTGCACATTCAATTCAAAACTCTGGAGTTCGTGTTGTACATGTGGAACCATTCCACATGTCTAATGTGCCTTGTGCATTCATGGGCACTGCACATCATGCATACCTCCGGAACGAGCATGGGTGTACTGTGCACACTACCTATGGTCGTCCATCCACATTTGGTTGTGAGTGGTATCTTTGTCCAGCTGCACAATGTGGCCATTCAGCACAAGGGCTGTGCAGGACAATTAATGCACAACTCAGCATGCAGAGAGATTTATGCTACACAGTGCCATTGTGCAGAAAGCCAGCCACAGGAACACGAGCCAAGGATCAAAAGAAGAAATGTTGCTTACACCAGAATTGGCAGTTGTCTGCAACAGACATCTCCACACCTTGCCTCTGGTATTTATTGGCCAGCAGCCTCCCCCAGCTGTTTGCCCAATTAATGAGACTTCCTTATATAAATGCTCTGAGCCTTGCTGGCTGCCCCTTTCTCGTCTATGCTGGGCTGCAGTAAGTACTGTCCTATTCATGTCTCTGTGTTGTGGCTATTGCGGAGGATGCTGTCTCTGTTTGCACCTGGGACTGGGGCATGGTACCCACTGTTGCGTGTTCTGTTCCTTCTGCAGTATGGTTGAGCAATATAATGTACTTCAAGTGCTGCTGGACAATAATACCCATCATCCCTAGCTTGTATAGCCAATGGTGAGGGGAGATGCAGTCCAGTAGCTTCTGAAAGACCACAGGCTCCCCCACCATCATTCTAAGAAGTGTGTACGGTTGCTAGGCTATTAGCCTTCCTTTAGATGGCCACCCCTTTGCAAAAAATGGCCCACTCTTCCTTTGCCCACAGAGGAGCAGGGGCACTTGTAAAGTTGCCAGTTCTCCACAGAATTTCCTCTCCTTCTCATCCACCTTACCATACAATTTTGCTTCTCTGTAGTGTTTATGGAACATCCAATGCTGGTCATGCTGTCCTCCGCTCCAAGATCTTTATTACTTATCCCCCCACTCCATCCCTTCATCGTTTTGCTATTCAGGGGCTGAGAGATGTAATCTTTGCTTACTTGGGCTTGGATGTGCCCATGACTAACAAGGCATGACACAAAACACACAGTTTGTTTTTCCATGTCCCTCCGTGCATTCCTCCTGTGCTCCATTTGTTTACATTAGACATTATTGGCTTTTCCAAGGGTATCCAACCATGGAAAACCTTCAGATGCAGCCTTCCATAACTGGAAAAGGCCACAGCCATATGCTCCCAGTATTCCCATTTACCAGGGATAGTACCTGTTTCCCACTAGGGCAATCCATGACTTAGCTGGGTTTCGGTAGGTTACCCACACATCTATAGCACTCTTCAAAACAACACTAAGACCCAAGATAAGGTAATCACAGAAGTGGAAGGGGTCCCATGGGGCACTGAATCCAATCTCTACTCAATGTTGGAACTCAAGCTAGACCATCCCCAGCATCTAAGCCTCTTTGTGAAGAAGTCCAGAAAAGAGACCCTGCTATCTGTTTAGGTAATTTATAGCAGGGAAGGAATCTCAAGACTTAAGGCCAAATCTGATCCTTCTGGGGCTCTCTATCCTGCCGTCTGGGGTTCCTCAGAGGGCCATGTCCCTGTTTCCATGATATTATCATGGGATGTCATTTCAGAGCTTATAGATGGGTTCCCCACATCTGTGCCTCTTCTAAGTTTCTGACAATCATTGCTACAAAATAATGTATGCTGGTATTTGTTTGGTCCTGCCATTTTGTCATTGTCTTCACCCATCAGTGGAACACAGACCCTGAAAACTTCTCTAAAATCCAATACGGCCCTCCAGATGAGCTGAGGTTTCCAACTCTTGATCTGTTCCAAAAGGTATTTCCTTACTGAGGGATGCAGATAAACACAGTGGCCTGAATCCAGTGGGTTAGACTTGTTGAATCAATATTGGGATGGTAAACGAGTGGTTTTCGACTAATGGCGACCCTAAGGCAAACCTATCATGGGATTTTCTGGGGCTGAGTGTGTGTAATGCACCCCAGATCATGCAGTGGATTTCCATGGCTCAGCAGGGAAGCAAACCCTGGTCTCCAGGGTTGTAGTCCAGCACTCAAACCATTATACTACGTTGGTTCTTACCTACATGCTTACCATCCCTAATGAATACATACACCCTCAGCTCAAGAAAGCTCTGGGATAGGTTCACCCTACGGTTGCTATAAGTCAGAAATGACTTGAAGGCACACCATTACCACAAAGCATGTAGGTAAATTCCATTGATTCTGTGGGTATATTCTAGTTTGGACTAACAACAGAAGTCAAACCCTTGTTCACAAACCCTCAGTGTCTGCCTTTAACAGCAGTGGCTGGACTTTTTCCAGGTAGGGTTGGAAAGAAAAGATCTACACTATGGGCTTCAAAAACCAAACCAATGGGAATGGAATAATGTGCTGGGATGCCACTGGCCACTGAGTTATTGCTTCAAGATTGCCACACAGTGCTCATACATCATACACTTGGGAGGGAAAAAAGTAGCACTGGGGACCAGAATTTGTCTCCATTGACAGTGGCATATATCCTCCGCGATGGGGATTTTTGCAAGCTAGGCTTTTGGCAGACGTAGTGCTCTGCTTGTAAAATGCCACCACTTTCTACTATATTACCCACAGCCTCTTCCAGGACCTTAATTCTTCCTTGACAGAATTCTTCAGCCGAAGTGGCTGAAAAATAAAACTCAGGAATGGAATGACATTATCGGCCATTGAAGAAATTTTTTCCCCTTGTTAATAGACGGTGATTGTGCAAAGAGAAGGTCATTGCTCTTGCTTTAACTTGTATTATGACTTTCTTTTGGGCTCCCCCATGGCATCTAGCTGTCTACAACTGGAAAGGGAATGCTGGGTTAGATGACGAGGCATTGCTTCAATCCAGGAGGCCTTTCCTTTGGTTGCTTCCACTTTTTAATAGAAGCGGGGAACCTCTGACCTTCCTCATGCACCAATATGGCCCTTGAGAGTTCTCCAGATAGTCTCTTCCCCAGGAGTCCATGGTCTGGGTGATTTCCTAGCATTTCTATTGGCTTTTCCCCGTTCTGAAAGGTTGATATGTCTCTTCTAAGTCTTAGCTTCTGGCAGTCTGCGCTTTAAACTAAAAATTGACATTTTACTTGTCGCACTTTTTTATCCTTGACCTCACCCGTTACTAGAACATGGCCTCCAAGAACTTCTCCAGAACAGAATTTGGCCTCCAGACTGGCAGAAGTTCCCACTGTTGCTTTATAACAGGGGTCAAGGAAAATATGACCCTTTCTATAGCCCCTACCAGTCCCCCCAAAGCCCCCTGAAACCCCATTTTTTAAAAAACAAATCAGTGTGATTTTGGGATATGCATGCATACATACAACCCCAGGCCTTGCCAGATGCCCATCAGAACAATTCAACTCTCATCTTCTCATTCTGATTCTCATTCAAAATGGAGACAGGAAGTGACAGGGCACAGGGTTTCACAGTTCCTGACTCTGCTGTAGTCTCAACTAGAGTGGACCCATGGACTTAATGGGGATCCGCTGGCATTTTGACTCAACATTCGACAGACGATTCTATGGGTCCTCACTAGTAGGGACTACCCCATATCACTTTTAGAGGAATCAGGATGCAGAAAAGCAAGAGTGATGTACTGTAATGATCAGTCATCACCAATTCAGAGGAAAACTTGAAGAATCTGATAAACATCTGGAAGATCACACAATTTCCAACCTTGATGTACTTGGGCCATTTTTGCAGTAACCTGGTATAGTGCTATTATTCCACTTTCAACATCCTCAAAGGCCCCTCCCTAAATTGCAAACTCCAGGATTCCATAGGATGTTGAAAGTGGAATAATAGGCCTACGTCTCAGTTAGAGCAAACCCACCAAACCATTGGATTTTGCCGGCATTTGACTCAATGTTCAAAAAGTTCTTCAACGGACCTGCTCTACAACAGGAATTAGGTCTTGGGTCTGGTGCTACCAGAAACCTGATAGTAGCAGCAGCAAATCCTTGCAACACAGTAGTAAGTGAAACAGAAATGCAATGTTATGCCAATCTTCATGTACTTGAACAAGCCTGACATGCTACAAGGTGCGCCTCTGAGGTTAATATTCAAGGGGTTTAGTTGTGATTTTTTTTTAAGCAATGAACTAATGTGGTCAAAACTGAGGTATATACACCATTGACCTTAGCAATGAATGTCATAAGGTAGTAACTAGAGGTGCTGGAAAAGAAATTACATTATAGAAACAGTGCCAGTAGCCTTGTAGATGCAAGCAAACCAGTAACGGAAGTTGCTATTTCCAGCAAAGAAGGATGCTAGAGCTCACTGAGAAGGCAAGTTGTTGCTCTCAATGGACTTGAATTGTTTGACATTCAGCAAAGTGGCTTCATTCAACTGGGAGGAAAAACAAAGGGTCTTTCTGCCCTACACTGTTATAGTGCTATTATTCCACTTTGAACCTCCTGTGGAATTTTGGGGTTTGTAGTTTCCTGAGGCCAAAGAGCACTCTGGATGAGAATCCTAAGTGCCCCTCCTTAAATTGCAAACCCCAGGATTCCATAGGATGTTGAAAGTGGAATAATAGCACTATAACAGTGTAGGGCAGAAAGCCCCTAAGGTTTCTGTTTACATCAGGGTGGACAACTCTGCAATCCTCCAAAGCCTGGACTGGAGTTCCCATAATCTCTGTTCAACAGTGCCCGTGATAGGGATGAGGCATAGCATGAGTTGCAGTCCAAAGTCTTCCCGTCTCTTCCAACTATAAGGGTCTATGATTCTGCCTACCAGCCCTATAATGGAGAGGCCCTCAAATAAGGGTCATCCCTTGTGATAATGGACAGTTGACAACCCTACTTGCATGTAAATCCATACTGGGAAGGTGTGTCTTTCAGCCCATGCCCTCCGCAACGCCAAATCTGCAGAAAGCACTCTCTCATGCTCCTGCCAGCAGACCTGACTCATAAAATGGAGGCCAGGCCAGCCACAGGTAACTGTACTTTTTTGTATCGCATCTACAAAGACCCCCTGAGGGGGTCCTTTCAGCTGAGCAGGTTAGAGCCATTGGAAGGAAGGCAAGGAAAGGAGCTCCAGCAGAGAGCAAAAAGACTTCAAAGTCAAACTGATTTTCCACAGTTACATAAAGAGGTTGGTGTGTGTGTGTGTGTGTGTGTGCTGGCATCATATCTTCCAGAAAAGAGATTGCTCAGGGTGTGTATGTCAGAGAGCTCAGGATGGCCAAAAAAGGGAAGCATTGGGGATACTCTGATAGGAAAATTCTTTTCTTTGGGAAACAACTGCTTTAGAGGTTTCCTAACACAGGACATTTCCTCACGCCACTCTTGTAGTGCGATGATTCCACTTTCAACCTCCTATGGAATCCTGGGGTTTGCAGTTCCAGGAGGGGCCAGAACTGCAAACCCCAGGATTCCATAGGAGGTTGAAAGTGGAATCATTGCGCTATAAGAGTGTCATGCGGAAATGGCCATACTCTCTGCACCAAAAACAAAAAAACAAAAACAAAACTTGATGAATTCTTAACAGAGAGAAGGAGATTTGAAATAAATGAGCTTCCTCCCTCCCTTTTTTTTTTGCTTGCAAAGGTGGGTGAGAAGATATTCTTGCTGTAACACAAGGATGGGATATGCTGTCCTATTAGTCCCAACAACAGTGGACCCAATGAATCAGTGGTTGAATGGGGAGTCAACACAGCTCTGCTCTAACACTATGATCAAGGGTTTTGTGTTACCCAGGAGACTTCTCCTTGGGGAAGAATTCTGTATGACTTGGAAGCTGGCACTCTCAATATGGGCAACTCTCAGCAAGGAAGGGAATCCCATCACAACTACAGGGCCATTTGTTGTTCTTTTCTGCTTTGCAATAACGGCAGCAACAATAGCAAATGTGTTTGGATAAGAAGCAGACCTTGGAAAGGCAGCTTTATTGGACAGGAACTCCCGGAATGCCTCAGCCAGTGGGCCTATGGCTGAACTCTTACTCGCTGGATCATTGGCAACTTCTGTAAGGTCATCAGGCTCTAGAACAGGGAATCATATGGCCCTCCAACTGTTGTCAGACTGCAACTCCCATCAGACCCAGCCAGCATGATGAAAGACGCTGGGAGGTGCAGGCCACTGGATTTTTCTTTCAGTTTGAGGGTACAATTCCATTTCAGAGACATTCTCCAAGTGGACAAAGTGAAAAGCAAACAAAGGGGGCCACACATGACATCATTGCTGCGTGCTTTCAAGCTGTTTTTGACTTATGTTGACCCTATGGAGAACCTATCATGGGGTTTTCTGGGGCTGAGAGTGTGTAACATGCCCAGGGTTTTTCCAGTGGGTTTCCATGGCTCAGTGGCGAATCGAATCCTGGCCCAGGATCATAGTCCGACAGTCACTGTGCCGGCTTTCATACATAAGTGTAACGTTCTTGATATCTGCAACTACGCCTTAGAAAAGGCATTGCAGCTATTCGGAACCAAGGGAAGCTCATACAAAGGCTAGAAAAATTCGTCAGCAAGTGCATCACAGGGCCTTTCTGCACTACACTGTTATGGTGCTTTTATTCCACTTTCAGCATCCTATGGAATCCTGGGGTTTGCAGTTTAGGGAGGGGCATTTAGAATTCTCTGCCAGGAAGCTGTTTGGCCTCAGGAAACTACAAACCCCAGAATTCCACAGGAGGTTGAAAGTGGAATAATAGTGCTATAATAGTGTAATGTAGAAAGGCCCACAGAGAAGGGAGATGTGGCTGTAAGATGAGCCCTGGGGGGTGGGGTGGGGTTGGATTGGGACCCCAGGGGGACTGGGTTCCACCTCAAGGCCTAAGGTTCCATCATCTCAGCCTACAGGGAACCTCCAATGACAACCCTAGCAGAAAAGTTTTCAAAATGTTTTTCTTCTCAGCATAGAAAACCCTTTCAATAATAGATTCACTGGTAAGGAAATGATACTTTGGCTGGGATTTCCCAAGAGTGTTCTTGCCACTGTGGTTAAGGAGACAAAGAAAGACAGAGGCGCGTGTATAAAATCTCTCTCTTTTTCTCAACAGGAGTAATCCAAAACCTCTCCCAAGAGGATGAAAAGCAAGGGGAAAGGATAACCAACCCCCCCCCCATCTCACAGCACACTGAGACATCACTCCGCCCTCTCTTTTCTGCAGGCCATTGCAAATGGAAAGATTTCTCCATTTATAGGCATTTTTGCAAAGCTTATTGCCATGTCCCCAGCTGGAAATTTAAGGATAGCCAGCTGTGCAGAAGAAGGCACCTGTATACACCAGCAGCCCTGCTACAGCAACTGCTTGGGAGAACAATTACACTGGAATGAATACGGCTGCTGCCATGAAGCAAGTGGGCTTGAGAGCCCTTGTCAATGTCATAGCCAAACGTAATGCTCTCCAACGGGCATTCAGAAAGATCAACCCGCCTTTAATGAGCCTGCTAGATAGCCCTAGCCCCAACGGTCCCAATTGGGCAGGGACAGTCCCAATTAAATCCTCTGTCATCCCACTTTTTCAGAAGCTTTTAAAATGCCCCCATTCCTCTCTCTTCCTCTCACTTTCATCCTTTGTTTTCAGTTGCACTTCAACGGCTGCAAACACAAGTTCAAAGTGCAAGCGGTTCAATTAGCCAGAGGGGGAGAGGAAGAAGGGGTGGCCCTTCCTATTAGACTCGGTCTGAAACAAAAGCCTGTCCTTTCTCCTAGAGGGTGCATTCTGAATTAATAACTTTTTGCCATCTTGACCACGTGCTGATATTGCTTGGCCACATGTGTCTTGGTTTTCATCTGTGAAATGCTGGATGGTATGTTTTAGTCTGGTAGGTCGGGGTGGGAAAGGCCTGGGGTACAAACGTAGCTCCTAGTAATGTTGTACTCATATCTATTTAGGTGGGAAGTGGGTCAGGCCTTCTGACTTCATTTTTAAAATTTTCGTATGGTTCTGCTCTACATAACCCCTGGAAATCCATCTTACTGTTGCTGGGCTCTTATAGCTGCTGGGAATGGAATGTACCAGCCCAGAGGACCCATTATCCAGACACAGATATTGGGATGGTTGGCTCTGAGATGATCTGGCTAAAATCTCCTGTTAAGGGCCCCAATTCTACCACTTTCACTGTAAAGGCATCAAAGAATCATAGAACTGGAAGGAACTGCAAGGGTCATCCTGCCATGTAGGAATATATATCAAACTCAAGCACTTCTGAAGGATGGCCATCCAACCTCTACTTAAAGACCTCCAAAGAAGATGAATGCACTCTCCTCTGCCACTTCTTACAGCCCAGATCCTCTTTAATGCTTAGGTGGAATCTCTTTTCCTTTAGAAAACAATCCCTGCATCTCCAAATTGCAATTGGAGATGCTGGATCTGATCAACTAAAGGACTGTGATGCTTACTTTGCTATCGATCACCTGTTGCATCCTTTATCAGCAGTAAAATTTATCCTATAGCAGTGATGGGTGTCAGTTTTGGCTATTACAAAAAGTCTTGGGAGACCTGGAACTGCAGCCAGTTCCAGCTCAGAACATAAACATTGACAATCTTTTGGACTGCAACTCACAGAATACCCAGAATAACAGATTCTGGGAGCTGGAATCCAAACATACCAATTTCCAAGCTCTGTTTAAACTAAGGCCATTTCTGCACTACACTGTTATAGAGCTATTATTCCAGTTTCAACATCCCATGGAATCCTGGGGTTTGTAATTTAGGGAGGGACACTTAGACTTCTCACCCAGAGAGCTTTTTGGCCTCAGTGAACTACAAACCCCAGAATTCCACAGGATGTTGAAAGTGGAATAATAGCACTATAACAGTGTAGTGCAGAAATGGCCTTTGAATGGAGAACTTCTGGCTCTCCCATTCTTTTGGCCTTCAGCACTCATCAGCCATGCCCAGCATTGTGGGAACTGGAATCTACAATGCCTGGAGGGTGAAAAAGGCTTGGTTAAGCCCATTCCTAAAGCCAGCTCTATAATCTAGTTTCAGACACTTGCCCATCTGATATCTTTTGCTTCTCTCTTCATTTGGAAAATGATTTGTAATTGAGGCACGACGTCCTTGTGTTTTTGGATTATTCAGTCTGCCATGTCTTTTTCTTTGCTTATAAAGATTTGTCATGAAACGAGGGTGGCCAGAAAGGCAGGAGAGTAGGGATTCCTGCACTCCGAGGAGCTACGCGTAGGAAGATGGGAGTTTGAGTGGTCTCCCTAGTTCATCACGGCTTTGTGTGGTTGCTGTGATAAACAGAGCACGAATCGAGCATCTCCTTTTCCTACACAAACATGCAAAATAAAATTCTCCTCTTTCCACTGCATTTAGCCATCAGACTCTTACTCACTCCCCAAGTGTCTGCTAGTTGGAGAGTGGGTGAAAAAGGATTCGACTCTCAACGTTATGATGGAAAAATAACTATAATTTGGATGGCAGTTTATGATCTCAAGGAATATGATGCAGCAACCATGCTCATGCTAAGTTAATTTGGGTCTGGTTCATGCCTGGATTCTACCCACAACCCGTTGGTGGCTTCTCTTCCAGTAGGATGCTGAACAAGTTCTAGATTTTAGTTGGAACTTGAAAGGACCTGTCCAAGGTGCTGAAACTCTATCCAATAGGAGAGTACCTTTAAAGTTCAGTCTCAACCTCAGGATGGATGCACTGCTCCACTGAGATGGAAGACCCCATCTCAGTGCCTGGTATCATCTTGTTGCCTTCAAGTTGTTTCCAACTTCTGGTGACCCTAAGTGACCCTATCATGGGGTTTTCTGTATCATCTACGCTAGAGCAAATCCTAAGCCCTTCTTATTTTCCCTGTTGCTCAAGATCCAGGCTGGCTAAGATTCCTTTTAACCAGGGGCTTAGGAAAGTAAATTTTGGGCCAGAACTCCAGACACCCTGCAGCAACAGAGGATACTGGGAGCTATAATCCAAAAAATAACTTTTTTCCAAATTCATATTTATTAATTTTAATACAAAGAAACTAATCCACAACAATGGAAAGGAAAAAAAGAAAAAACTATACATGAACATTATACATGCAGAATTAAAATTAAAATTCAACTAAATTAATCTAAAACTGAGACATAATACTAAAACACGTAATGCTAAAATACTAGTCTGTTACCATACACACAACTTAGCTGTACTAACCAAAACATAAAAATGTAACTGCTGAAGGCTCTGCTTTTCACTCAAGTCAAAGGAACCCACGGGCCTCCAGAAGGGGTAGGACTATCACTCCCATCATCCTTCACCACTGGCTATGCTGGATAGGGCTGTTGGGAGCTGAAAGCCAGAAACATCTCCACATTCCCTGTCCCAGGCTGGAGCCTTCTGCATGGATGCCTATCTCAGGGTTACATTCCTTTGAAGAAACAGCCAGCAAGAATGAAACTCTGGCATTGTAGGCACTCTTAAAATTCCTGTTTTCACAGCCCAGTCCAAAAAGGGCAGAATGTCTCATTCCAGAAACAAAACAGTGCCTTCCAAAGCAACCCTGGATGGCTTCCAACAAGGCATCCGTACAGTGTTCTCTCCAGGATTTGTGGGTTGTGGTGTAGGACTTCAACACTTAAGAACAACTGTATTTATATTTAGGTATATAGGTTACTCTCCCACCCAGAGGGGACCACAGTCATTTACAAGAGACTGTTTAAATCAGTGCTTGAGAGTACCTCATTATTTGTAACAGATTACTTGCAATTTGTCACATTTCCCAAATGAATATATAACTATATAACTATATATTGAGTTTCAGGCTAGGATTCTGGAGACCAGCGAGCCGAGTCCCACTCAGCCATGGAAACTCACTAGGTGACCCTGGGCAAGTCACACACTCTCAGCCTCAGAGGAAGGCAAAGGCAAAGCCCTCTGAATGAACCTTGCCAAGAGAACCCCATGATAGTTTCACCTTAAGGGTGCCATAGGTGGGAAATGGCTTAAAAGCACATCACAACAACATTGTAATTGTTGTGTGTCAAGGCTTGATATGATTCTTTCCCCTGTGTAATTATAACTCTTAGTTACTTTTCTAGTTATAGGCTGTGGTTTCACTAAACAGCGGAGAAGGAATGTCAACCAGTTACTCCTGCTGTGTCTTGTGCTGATGAGTTCTGATTTTCCCCCCTTAAAGTCACTAGTTTAGCTACCCTTGAGAAATGGGAAAGGAAAGCCTTCTTTTTTAAAAAGGTTACCAAGTGCTCTAGAGGTTTTAGAACTTTAAATTTTAACAGATTACTTCATAGAGAGCAACTTCCCATCCCTGTTTCAAACTAAGGATAGTTTGATTTAAAACACAGCTTTCCGAAAACCAGAGTCTGACAACGGAAGGACAATTTATTTCTTATTTAGAGCGTGTTTACCTTACTCTTCAACTGAAAAAGCCTCCCAGAGAGCTCCATCTGAGAGCAGTAATGAGACAATTCCTGCCTTTAGGCTTGCAGCCTCAGCCACACACCACAGAAGAAAAAGAAAACAGTAAGATGGAGGTCTTCTCCATCACCAAATTTCAGTGGCATGCCTGCCCCAGTGTCGAACTAAAATAAGCTGCACAGGACAGTACACCTTGTTTTACCATTAAAACCCATGGCTTTGGACACAGCAAATACAGTTTTCCGCTTCCCATTGCTGCATCACACAATTCCAAGAGGAGAAAGTGGCTCAAAGTTGAACCTTCGACCTCCCCAACAAAGCTATCCCCTCTTTTAAAACCTCCCTTCGACCCTATGCCAAATGCGTGCTGCTATTTTCCCTAGTTTTGTGTTCCATAACCAGCATGGGAACCTTTTCATTACAACCTGAATCCTGGTAGTCCTGACTAAAGGAGACCTATTGAATCAGTGGGATCCACCAAAGTGTTGACCACCCATTCAACAATTGGTTCAATGGGTATGCCCCAATAGAGTCTAACCAATGGTATTCAGGTCTCCATATTTGAGTAGCAGCTTTGAATCCCACTGTGACTTCCACCTACAGTAGACCCACTGATTTAGTGGGAATTACCTACAAGTTGCCATACCATTCAACAGGTGAGGCAACAGGCCTACTCTGGCCGGAACTAACCAAAGAGAAGTAGGCTCTGGATTTGCAGAAAGATCCTTTGGATCTGGGAAAGGGATTGGTCACACCAATGGGACTGCCAGCTCTGTAGGCCTGTTTATCATGTACTAGAAGAACAGTAGTGAGGAATGGTATGGTGGAAAAATGTGTATCTCTTCCATTTCTGGAGGGTCATTTATTTGACGAATCCAAACCTTCCTCCAGCTAATTCCCAGAACACCTCTTTTTAAAGTTATTATTTAATTATTTATGTATTTAACCTATTAGATATGATATCCTACCTTTCCTCCAGTGAGCTCAAGGTACTGTATATGGGTTTCTTTCCTCCTACTCACTCCTCACAACAACCTTCCAAGGTAGGTCAGGCTGAGACAAAGGGACTGCATGCCTTCTAACATTCTGCAGATGAGAACTGGGACATGCGTGTCCAGTCGATATCAGAGTGTGGTCAAGATGGGAAAAGGTACCAATGAGAAAAAAGAGACAAGCTAGGATTGGCTGCAGCAGTTTGCTTTTGCCTGAACCTACTGGGAAGAGTAAGACTCTGCGCTCTCCTCTCCCCTCATTGAGTTACTTGAGTAAAATCTATTTTGCACTTTGAAATAAGTTTGCAGCAATTGAAAAAAAACTGAGGGCGAAGGAGAGGGAGGAGGAAAGAGAACCTGGGACATTTGAAAAGCAGTTGAAAAAGTGGGAGGGCAGAGGATTTATTGGGGCTGTCTTTGCTAAATCAGGACAGTCGGAGGGTATGGGACTTACCCATGGCTAACCAGTGGCTTCATGCCATGGTGGAGATCAGAACCTAGAACTCCCAATTCTTACTCCAAACGCTAAGCACTGCCCATAGTGATAGAGTGACAAGGACCCTTCTAGGCCTGCAGTTGGAGGAATTCCTCTTTATGTATCTTCTCACCGTGGAATACAACTTTAGCATCCAAAAAAATGGAGCTGTAAAGTAAATGTTCCTATACCCCAAGTCTTGATAGTACAGTACAATGAAAACCTGCTATTTTGCTTTACTTTTTTGCCATTTTGAATGATTGTTTTCATACTGTAGGGTGCCATAAATTATGAATTATTACAAGCCCTTCTTTCCTGGTTAAAAAAATGTGCTTTTTTTTTGCATTTTTCTTTCTCTAGATTTGTATCTACACGTTGATTATAATTGTTATGAAAGGATCTGTTTGTTTAAAGGGTACGTTTTCATTCAAACAATATGTTTTTACATAAAACAATGTGCTTGCACTGTTCTAGTTTCTTCATGCTTTTAGTGTTTGTTTTTGTCTACATAATTTTAATTCTTTTTTTTTTCCAAGGCAGCTCTGATAAACAAAAGAGGCGATAAAGATCTTGAGACAGGTAGAAGCAAGTGCAAAAGGAAACAAGAATCCGGGTTGACAATGAATTTTGTAACATTTCTCAGTCACTTTTCTCTGAAGAATTCGGAGGCATTCAGCTTTGCTTGTTTTCCTTGCCTTTAAATCCAAGCTTCTAGTCCTCAGGGTGATAGAGCTAACTTTGAAACTCTGATGGCAATAATGCAAAGCAAGAAACCAAAAAAAAAAAAGATACAGATAGATAGATAGATAGATAGATAGATAGATAGATCGATCGATTAGACATGTAGGGGGCGACGGGAGTGGTTTGCCCTGGGTGGCAATGTTTTTGGGGTGTCCCAGCTCATAGCCACGCCCCTGTGCATCATGGCCACACCCCCATGCCCCCTGGCCACGCCCCCTCCTGCCCCACCCAGCAATCCAAGCTCTATCGCTGAGATAGATAGATAGACAGGAAAAGATAGACAGGAAAAGAAATCTACCTTTCCTGCCTTTTTCAGTTCACACAATTTTGTCATTTGAGAAGCAATTTCAAAAAGGGCACAGTGTCCATTGTAGACAATTTATTTTGATGCAGACGTAAATAATTTTAGTCAAATGCAACTAGAATAGCAGCTTTACTGTGGGCCATACATTTAATCTAGCACCCAGAGTCTACCTGTTATCTCTATTTCCCTGAAACAGTATCCAATTCAGAATCCCGTCTATGCAATATTTTTTCCCTTGGAGGAAAATCCGGTAGTGCAAAGCAGTAGATTCTGCTACCTTTCTGAAGACTTCTCAATCCACTTTCCCAAAACAATGAAATCCATGAGTCTTACTCCCAAAAGGACATGATTCAACCTCCCCCCGGTCTGATGATAAAGGAAATAGAATGCAAAAAACCAACCACAAAAAAGCAGATGCAGGTTTACTTAGTAGAATAGATCTCACTTCTCAATAAGCATGTATAGTATCCAGTTTTAAGAATGCAGCTCAATGTAAACTTATTCTACAGTACATATCACTTGAAAGCAGTCAGAACCACTTCCAAGGGAACACGAGAAATTGCAAGGGGTGCTAGACAATTGAAATTAATTTGTTCTTCAATAGTTTATTTTGATAATGTCAGCACTGGATATTATATTCAAAATACCTCTGAATATTTGGGATATGAATTTGGTACCTACATAAAGTAGGTAGACAGACAGACATGACATGCAATGGCATATAGCAATTCGATAGTATTAAAAACCTATACTCAGTGGTACACCATAGCGCTTTCCCAGTGTTGTCCTTTAGAAAAAAATGGATGATTTGCCAAGAAAACTTGGTATGTTGAACAGGAGTCTAGGTAGGTTGCAGGGTGTCAACAGAACCCACACAACACAGTTCCGACCCCCAACTGTGTTCAGTGTGACCTGAGAATGTACCATTCAGACACCGTGCCGAACCATGGTTCACACAAACCCATAATACAGGATGTCAACTATGGCTGACATTTCCAAATGTACAGGCAACCCATGTCTTAAACTCCCTGGCTGCCTTCTTCTTCTGCCTCTTTAGTACTTGACTCCTTATGTGAGAACAACGCCTCTTCCAAAGTTTGTTATTCCACATAGCAAACCAAACATTCCATCACACTACATTGGGATGGGTAGCTTTTGGACTTCTATGTGCCATTGGGCTACAACACCCACCAGCCAGCCTAGCCAACGGTGAGGGATGATGGGAAATGCAGGCCAACAGCACCTGAGGGGTTCTAGCTGCCTAATCTTGATATAAATAAGTATGGGAATAAGCCAGGCAAAGAGTAAACATTTGAAAATACCACTTACAGTACTTTAAATGAGGCACATTCCCGTGTACTGAAATCACTCCATATTTTGGAAAGATGTCTGTGTCTTGCCATCTACGTATCATTTCTATTAAAAGAACAACAACAGTTCTGTCCATTTCTGTGCACCTTTGACTACATTGCTTTCCCAACCGGTTCTGTCACATCCTGGAAAAATCTGAGTTGTTGTTCTCTTAGGTATCTTAAACCATTTGAGCTTTCCTGCTCATTTTGACCCCAAATTGGCATCAAATTCATGGGGCACTGTATCATCCTCTTGGATGAGAATTTGTACACAGCCTCAGCTATGCTTCTTTTAAAGACAAAAAGCAACAGATTTCTGATCATCTGCCGCGCTGTTGCTCTAGAGAGGAAGTGACACAAAACAGGTGAGAACATCACATTTGGCTGGCTACCTCTAGTGATGAGGAACGGTCAAGCTTTCGGAACACAAAGAACTCCTCTTCATGGCCACAATTCTCGCTCACAGAATGTTGCTAACTTTATCTCAGTGGCTTATCTAGATCTGATGGGAAGCTCAAGAGCAGAGCATGTGCTTTTGGCCCAATGCAATTTCTGGCAACTCTTTCCTAAAAAGGCTCCCAGAGACAGGGGCTCAGCATGTGTGAGGCCTCAAAGGACCTCTTCCACACAATGTAGGCCATAAGGGGTTGGACAGATCCCAGGCTAGCAGAAGCAGCTTCATGGGCCCATATACTGGTAAGCGTCCTTCTTTCTAGAAGGATCATTTCTATTCTTAGGCTTTAAGGTCTGAATAATGCCTCAAAGCGGAAAACCATGGTACATTCCACAAGGCATGGGTAAAGTGACTTTTCACCTAAGTCTGGGAAGGTTACTTTTTTTTTGACCGGGGCGGGGGAGAATTACAGCTCCCAACATTGTTGGAAGGTTCTGGGAATCATTATTCTGAAAGCAGGACATTTTGCTCTCCCTGCCACTCTCCTTTGGATTAAGTTTTGACTGTCAGTCCACAAACTTCTACGATGAAGATGAAGGGGGACGAGACAGCAAAGAGGCCCCATAGGAAGAAAAATATTGAAAATACTTGCCAGGTTTCCAGTCCTCAGTGAGAAAGGGTCAACACACGGGGAAAATAAGCAATTGTGGTGAAATTGTGGTGAAATTTGTGAAAAATTTGTGCAAAAAGCCTTGCTTTTTGGGAAAAACACACAACAATTTTACCTGGCATGCTGTGTCTTTCTGACCAAAGACATGGCTTGTGCATTCATTTTAATGTAATTTTGTTTTGCAGATGTTTCTTTTGCTGAAAAGTCCTAAAATGCCCAATAAACTCACATATACACGAATATGGAAATGTTGCAAAATCTCCCCTAACCTCTCCCAGAAGGGGGAAAACTTGAATCCTTTGTTGCTTTTCCATCTGAATATTAAATATATGAAACTTTACATTGCTAGGCAGGGCGCATGACTGGGATGTAGGCTGAGACTCTGGCACAGGTTGTCCAAAGGATCAAGGATGACAGTGATGGGTGATGGCTGGAGGCTCCCACATCAGTGGGATAGGGAATCTTTTCTGGCTTTTAGTCAGAACTTTAAAGAGGCTATCCAGAATCTATGGGGGGGGCAGGATTCTGCATGGCAGGCAGTACAGGTGAGATGCTCACTGAAATGGGAGCCTCTAGCTCATGGTTCCTAACATGGGGTCTGTGGACCCCCGGAGTTCTGTGATGCTTTCAATGCGGGGGGCATGAGGCCTTGGAGGCTGTTCAGCTTGTTTCCTCCCCACAAGAGAGCATCTATTTGATAGAAACTAAAGTTAAAGCACTCAGGCAGGCTGGCTGGGCCTGTGCATTGCTGTTCAATCCACTCCAGTTGTAAACTGCCAGGGAAAATTCTTCCCTCCCCTCCAATGCCCCTGAGGGAAGAGTGCATTTACTTATTTCTCCCTTCTTTCTGTTTGAAGACCCCTGTTGAGCAATTTTAAATAAATATTTGATGCACTACTGTGGAGTTTTCAATCCTGAGTTCAGTCTTGGGGGTCCATGGCAACAGAAGGTATTTAAAGGTGGTCTCTGGTCAAGAAAAGGTTAAGAAACACTGCTCCAGCTCTTTAGCTGGTAGGAGAAGATGACCTCTCTTTCTTTCTCTTGGTTCCTCTACTTGAGATCCAGGAGATTTGCCAACCAAATGAACAAATAATTCCTCCCTGCCTACCCTGGCCTGTAACAGCTTCCCAAGTTAGTGGGATTTCCGGGTGCCTGAAACCCCAGCGCTGGTTCCATCAGAGGTGAAGCTCTCACCTGCCTTGTAGAGTTTTAGCAGCGTGCATACAACTGCTTTGAAAACACACTAGCACCCTGCCCTGACGTGCCAGATGTGGTCACCATGGAGAGATCTCCTCTTCTCCCACACATACCAACCAGAATGTGGCCAGCCAGCAATCTTTGACTGATGTGCCCCTCAACTATACCACAGGTGGGAATCTAATGGCCAACCAGATGTTACTGGCTTCAGCTCCCAGCATCCTTGATTATAGACCGTGTTGTCTAGGGCTGCTGGGAAATAAGCCTTGAGGGCCCAATCCTGCCCAAGAGGCCCAGTGCTAACACAAAGGTTACTCCAATGGCACAGATGGAGAACAGGGGTGGCCCACCACCAACATCTGGAGAGACAAGAGTTGCTGAGCCCTTCTTCCAATCATATGTAGGCCACTGGTGGTCCCTTGGGTGTTTGTTCAATTGCAGCTGCCACTACCCTTCACCTTTGGCTATGACTGCAGAGCTAATGGGAGTTGCAGTCTTAACCTAATCTGGAGGATGACAGCTGCCTATCTCTGCTGTAAATTATGGGTGGGCCAGTTGTGGCTTGTCAGGTGTTGCTTGATCTGCAACTCCCATCATGGCTATGTTGGGTTGGGTTGATGGGAGCTGTACTCCTATGGCATCTGGAGGGGCCACAGACCTTTCCCATTCCCATTTGAAAACCATTTTTTTAAACCAACAGGAATGAAAATCTCCTGCTCGGTGCACATGGGTTGCAAAGCCAAGCTTCAGCCAGGACACGGCAGGAGGCAATCTTGGGGGAGAAACACTTGTACCCCAATCCTCCTGCAGAGAGGAAAATCAGGGACTCCAATGTGGATTCCACTTGGATAATTCATCGAGGGGGAGGAGGAGTCTGGAGAAAAGAAAAGGAAAAACAAGGACATGGGGAAAGAAAAAGGAGGCAAGAGCTAGTTCTTTGGCTCCGAGACGCATCAGGAGCAAAGGAAACACTCTGGGAAAGCAAGTCTAAACTGCCCACTTCCCAAGGCAACACGTTCCTGCCCTAGAACATTCCTGACATCGTGGTCATAAAGCCCAGGTCTAAACACGCACAGAGAGACTTCTACACAGGACTGACAGGTCACTGCTGATCACCCAACTGCTCCCTGAATCCCAATTCATATCTGAGTCTAGAGAGAGAGAGGGAAAAAAAATCAGAACCAAAGCAGGTTTGGCTAGGACGGACAATGGCACACTCGTTGCATAAGAATAGCCAGACCAATCATACAGACACCCACGGCAGAGACAAAAGACCTGGAAATAATGCAAACACACACACACACACACACACACGCGCGCCAAATTTGTCCTGTCCTTTATGAGATTCACTGAGACAGAGTTTTTTTCCCCATTTAAGGATCCTCCGGCCACACTGAGATCCAAAAATAATGCCATTTTCCAACAATAGGATCTTTCAAAGATATGCACAACCTCTCCATACCCTCTGGCTGTCTATACACACAAAAACCATGCATATACACACCTGTCAATTGTGTTTTTTTTTTTTAAAAAAAGAAGATAGCAGGCAATAAACACACACCCATCAGTCATTTCCAAATAGCCCAGGTCACCAAGCAGGAAAAGACAGGAGGGCTTCCCAATCTCCCACCCTCCCAAAAAATCACACCCTCCAAACACACACACACACACACACACATGACACCCCAATCTGTACAGGAGGTCACCTCACATCTCTACAAACTTCCGAACCCATTTAGTGAAAAGGCATTTTCCCAAAGGGAAAGAATCACATCCTGCCCACCCCTGTTAGGAATTAAAAATTTGAGGAAGGGGGACCATATTAACCGTTTTAGCACCCCTTAAGGTGAAATCTATATGCCCAGAGAGGCTGGTTGTAGCCAGGGCTGGTGTAGGTTTCTCTCCCTCTCCTTCCCCATGTCAGACCTCCTCTCTTCACAGCCTCCACACCTGCCCCCCTCCCAAATTTCCTAAATCTGGAGCGCCCCCTTCCAAAATCCGAATGGGAGCAACCCCTCTCTATCAGAGAAACTCAATCGCCCCCTCTCATCTCCAGCCAGCTTCCAAATAATGGGACAGAGCGCCTCCCTTCCAGCCCTCCCCCTTTTGGAACCCCAAAGGAGCCTAGCATCCGCGGCACAGCCCCCAAAACTCAATCTCCGAATCTCTGACTCTCCCGGCTCCCTCTGTATCCAGATTCCAAATCCCAAAGTGAACCTGGGGTGCCTCCAAAAGACCAAGAGAAAAGGAGGGGGAGTCATCCCCTGTGAACCTAGCTCTGGTCCCCAACAACTTCCAACCCGGAGGGTCGTGCAAACAGAGTAACACGGAGCAAAGCCCTAGATTCTCTCTCTCTCCCTCCCCCCGCTTCCTAAACCTGTTCCAGGTTTCCCGGTGGCTCCAAACCAGAATGCCCTCCTCTCCCCAGTTAAAGCGGATCGAGCCCTCCGGGGCCTCAAAACTCCCCCGGCCACCCCATGGATTTCCAGCACCTCCCCTCCGCAAGATCCCTCGCCGCCGCCGCCGCCGCCCCAGCCGGCTGGGCTGCCTCTCCTCTCCTTACCTGCATCTCCTTCGCCGCCGCCGCCTGCCTCTCTCATTCTCGCCGCCCGCCTCGCCCGGGGAGAAATGGCATCGTCTCCCCGCAAGCTCCTCCACCGCCGTCGCCGCCGCCACCAGCCCCGCCACCAGCCCGGAGGGCGCCGAGGGCTCCCGCGTTTCTATCCAGCCGCCCCAACGCCGACCCTTCGCGGCGCTTCCAAGCAGGCGGCGCCTCGCCTCGCCTCGCCTCGCCTTCCTGCGCCGAGCCGGGCGCCTTTGCAGCCGCTGCGCCCTGCTCCTTCTTCTTGGCTGGGCTTCTTAATCCTCGGCGCGCCCCCTCCCCACCTCCGGGGAGGCAGGATCGGGGCCCCCTCCCTCCCCCCTCCCTGTCTCCCTCTCTCTTTCTTCTTTCCTCCCTTCCTCGCCTTCCCTGGGCCAGCAATAGGGGGTCTCCGGACGCAGCTGTAGGCGCTGTCTGGGTGTCCTTCCCGGGCTTGTCGCAGACGCTGCCCAGCGCTTTTCCTTCTTTTCTTTTTTTTGCAGCGGCGGCTGTTCGGCTTTTTCCGACGCCTTTTCCGAAGGGCAGGTGGGAAGCTTTGACTGGGGATGATGGAAAAAGGGGGGGAGAAGGTGGGCTGGGGAAGGCGGCGAGGAGGCCGATGCGGTGTGTAAAGGGGGAGAGACAAGGGAGAGGCCTCGCCTTCTTCCTCCTCGCCCTTTAAACGCGCACAGAGGCGCCCTTTCTCCCCCCTGCCGAGGGTGTGTATGGGGGGGGCAGCTCGCCCTTTGGAAGACCGAGGGGAGGTTGAGGAGAGAGATGGAGCCCCCGCCTTCTTTCTTATTGCAGGAGGGGGCGCCTCCCCTCCACCGAATAATAATAAAAAAAGGGTGCTTTGGGGGCGGATGGAGGGAGATTTAAGCCTGATCCTTTGCAAAGGCGATGTGTAAGGGGAGCCAAAGTGGGGTGGGGAGAAAGCTGAATCAATTTCCGAAACTCCTCCTCTGCTTTCTCTCCTCCCATCTCCCCCCCCCCGTCTAATAATCTACCGAACCAGAAGCAAATGTGGCGGAAGAAAGAAAGGAAAGAGGGAGGGAGAGGAAAGGGAGGGGCAGGTTGGGCATGGGAGAAAAAAAACTGGGTGTGGGGAGATCTCTCTCTCTCTCTCTGTCCAGACGGCTGGGAAGCCCAGAAATTTGAGAGAGAGAGAAGGAGAAGGGTTTTGGATTTTGTAGCCCTGAGGAACCGGCTGGAAGAGAAGGTAAGCACGGGGAGAGTCCTCTTCCTCGAGTTACAGCTTTTGCTCCATCTCCGTGCAAGGAAGAAGAGGAAGAAAATGGGCTGGAGACTGAGCAAAATGGAATAAATGCTCTCTTGGAGTTCTTCTTCACACCTATTTTCCTCGAGTTGGGGGGGGTTGAAGACACCCACCCTCCCTGGGTTTTTGCACGGTTCTCCTCCCCTGCATTCCAAAATAAAGGTAAAGGAATTGAAATCAAAGCCAAAGGCAGGGATTCCGCCCCCCCCCCCGATGTCCCTTAAGTTCCAGGTCCACTGCAGGAAAACAGGTTTGTGGGCTGTATGTGCCCCCCCCAGAACTTTTGGGTGGAACCCAGAACTCCCCAATTTTTAAAAGAACCTTGATAGATAAGGCTTTCTTATTACTATGACTGACACACATGTTGTTGTTGTGGTGCTTCAAGTCATTTCCAACCTACAGCAACCCTCTCATGGGGCTGAGAGTGTGTGACCTGCCCAAGGTCGCTCAGTGGGTTTCCATGGCAGAGCAGGGAATCGAACACTGGTCTCCAGGGTCATAGTTGGATGTGCAAACCACTTGTACCACTGCTGGCTCTCTCCAGCACACATAGACACCTTTGTTAGACAGTTCACACTTCATTCAAAACATATTGGTTGACTGTGAAGTGGGACAAAAGACATTGGAGAAGATGGGCATTGCTTTGACCCCAAGCAAAGCAAGGCCTATTCTGTTCAAATGTGGCTTCTTGAATTTTTTTCTACACAAAGGCTCTATCTAAAACATAGATCCAAATCTTATTGTTCGTCCCAACTGCAAGAGAGAGCTATTAAATCAGTGGGATTTACCTACGTGTTCATTTTCCCAGTCAACAGTGGAGTCAGTGGGGTTGCTCTAGTTGGGATGAGCCAAAAGAGTTCAGCCCAGGGTGACGAGTTTTGGAAAATATAATGGGAAAGGAACAAAGAACAAGAGGCCCACAGTTTTAAGTGCACCACCAAGATTTGCAACTGCCAAAAGAAAAATCACAACTCAAGTCTATTTTGTCAAAGCCAGAGCTGACCCAAGAGAGTTTGCTAGCTGAGGCAAATTAGTGCCTCCAACTAGATTGGAGTATTTTTTCAGCACTGATGATAGGACAGAACCCCCTAACACACACACACACACACACACACACCTATTGCATTTGAAGGCCACAGTCTTTCTGGGAGAAGGAGCAGGCTGAGCCAAGTGCCACACAGCTGTCTCCTCCAATACCTTGCTGCCGCCTCCCAACAACTGCTGCTGGAGACAGTGCCCTCTCCATGCCCAAAGGCAGGGCCAGCCATATTTGTAACTGCATTGAAAATGTTTTGCTTCAATTCAGACTAGCTGAGATTGCCATCAATACCACCTCCTTGAAACCCCATAAATTAGTTCAACAGAATGGCCTGGATCAGTTCTAGTGAGAAATCTGTGATCCAGAAATCTGGAAAATGGTTCTAATTTAAAGAGGAAGGAGGTAGGGATCCAAAGAAACAAAGCCAGTTTATATCAGTTCAGGCTGTTGTTTTTCCCTAGCTCAGCCCGTATTGTCTATTCCAAGGGTGGGAAACCTCAGACCCTGGGCCAAATATGTCCTTCCTGAGACCTGGTCCCCCTGGTTTCCCCAGCTGCCCATGCCCCCTTCTTGATGACACCATGGTTTGATGGCTTCCCAGTTTTGTGCAGGCCTTCCCCCTCCATCTCCTAAGACACAACGACAGGCAGTAAGAGGTGTACATTTGAGTATTCCAGGATTTTTGCTGCTATCGTTTTGCCTTTGCCCCTGCCCATTACTGGACTGTAAACTTCCCTTCCAAATTATCTGAAACAGAATTTGTCCTTGGTGCTTGGAAAGAGGCTCTCCAGCCGTTTTCTTTGCCAGAAGTGGATCCAGTGCTAGCAAGACTGGGCGTGTGCTCCGGGTTTTCACCTGAAATCCAGTGGAGCTCTCCAAAGTGCTGAGACCTGTCCTTATATTAGTTTCAGCACCTTGGATAGCTCTTTTAAAGCCATCCAAAACCTGGAGTGGATTCATCACTCTACTGACATGGCAACCACCAGCTGTCAGCGGCCAACTCTAACTGGCAAGTGCTGTTTCACTAAGGGATTTTGGGACAGTACTCCCCCAGAAGTAATTTCACCATGTTCTCCTGAATCCTACTGGAAACATCAGAGGTTGAACCTGGGACCTTCGATGCATACTAAATATAAATATATTTTTTTGCACTGACTCATGGTCTATCCTCACAGTTATTTCTTCACCTCACTCAGTATCACCTCCTCCAACAGCTTTCTGGGGGTTCATACAAAGATACTTCCTCTTACTTGCTACGGTATTCTTTTAACTAAAGATGCAAGAGACAGAATCTAGGACTTGCTACCTGCAAAATGGGTCCTTTGGGACTGGCTTACAGTCCCTCCCCCATAGCTCCCATGTATATGAATTATGGTGACCTGATCTAAGTCTATGGAACTACCTTCCACATGATGCTAGGTTGATCTTCTTTTTTCTTCTGCCTGCAGGCAAAGACAAGGTTTTTACCACTAATCAGTAGTTTCGGAAGGGTCTTTTAATGGGTGTGAGGTTGAATTTCTCCTTTGCGTATTATTCTTTTAAAATGTTTTTAAACTGTTCCAATTCAGTGCTTTGTTTCAATATATCTATTTAATTGTGCCCCTGCCCTAAAAATATTATTTCTGCGATAGCTCATGATTTCTTGGCTATATTTTGTTTTAATTTGGGCTATAAGCCATATTGGGCCCTGCTGACTAATAAATGAATAAATATAAATAAATAAATAAAACTTTATTATTAAAATATTTCTGTCCCACCTTACAGATCTGTGGGTAGGGTTAAACAAGTAAAGCCAATGCAAAAAAGTCAAAACAATTTAAGAAAGGAAATAATTTAGACTAAAAACATACTTAATGCAATTGACAAGTTAAAACAGGTTTAAAAGATTAGAACAGTTTTAAAAGCTCCTGCATAACTTTCTTGAGATAGATAGATAGAGACTACTAAGGATTTCATAAACAGCCTTGCTTTTACTTGGTGCCTAAATGATACTGGTGTTGGCATCAATCGGGCCTCCCAAGAGAGGATGTTCCACACTTATTTATTACTTTTATTTATACGCCACCTTTTCTTCCAAAGTGAAACCCAACTTTTTACATTTAAAACAATGTAAAAAAATTTAAAAAACCCTATAAATTTATATAAAAAAAACTTTAAGAAAACACAACTAGATAAATAAGTAAAAGTTCCGCTGCTCACACATTAAAAGCCTGCCTGAAAAGAGATGTTTTTGTCTGCCGGAGAAAGGAACGCAGGGAAGGGGCAGCCTAGCCTCCTGCAGAAGAGAGTTCCAGAGGTTGGGAGCAGCCACTGAGAAGGCTCTGCCCCATGTCCTCACCAGGTGAGCCTGGGAGGGTGGCAGGATCGAGAGAAAGCATTCCCCTGTGGATTTTAGGCCTCCGGCAGGTTCATATAGCGAGATACAGTCTTTCAAATAGTCTGGTCCTAAGCCATGGGTTCTATAGGTTATGACGAGCACTTTGAATGGGGGGGGCTACAGCTGAGAAAGCTCTCTTCTGTGTCCTCACACCGTGTATAGACCTCACTGGTGGGAGACAGAAGGAACAAGAGACAGGCAGACAGAGAGGGGGGCAAATTGAAAACCTTATTAGAATGATCTGTTACCCCATATGGCTGAGCCAAATGTAGCAGTGGCAAGTGGGGAGACTGGGTGCCTTTGAGTCCGTGCAGATTGCCAAGAAGAACATGGCATTTGCAGTACTCGTTCTCAACCATTTGCCGGCTGCTTAAAATATCCAAACTGTGGATGTCTGCTCCCGGTGGTACTCCATTTGTCTGCTTGCATTGTGGGTTTCATTCTGTCTTTGCCAAAAAAAGGGAAGAAAAAAAAAAGAACCCCATCTCCGTTGCTCTGCAAAGCAGGTGTCTGAGGACAAAAGAGAGCAGCCTCCAGGCAGACTTTGGACTGTGTTGTTTTCTCTTAGCATGGGAAGTCGCCTTAAGCTGCAGGCCATGCTCGATGTGTTGTTTTTCATGTCGCTTTTGGCATTTTTAAAAAAGAGGTCTGTGTGTGTGTCTATGTGTATGTTGGGTGGTTCAGATGGACTGGGACCAGGGCATGGATAGTAGTGTAGCCAGTGGCAACTGGTGGCTACCATGTGAGTGAGGTGGCAAATCTGCCCTGGGTTTTAGCCTGAACTCTAACAAACGTGTCTAGGGAGTCAAAATGCTTTTGGAGAGAAGCTGCAACACCTTGGATGGCTCATTTGATGTCTGATCTCAAACCTGTTGTGGATTTGCTGCCCCACTGATAGGGTCCCACTTTGGGAGAAAAGGCAACATATAAATACAATCAATCAATCAATCAATCAATAGGCACAACGGAATCAAAGCATACAGACACTAGGGAATTTTGATTATTGAGGTAGCAGTCTAATCTGCTCTCCACTCCCCTATTTATTCTGAGCTAGAATCTGGAGAGCAAAATGAATATAACAACAATATATCTCACAGTATATCATCGTGAGCTCCCGCTGCTGCAATACAAAGTGTCTTTGTGTCAAAGAAGCAACTAAGACTCATTGGCTTTACAAAAGACCTGCTCCTCATGGCAGTATAAACAACTAGAGCTAACTTGTTGCTGTGCCGGCATGGTACCTCTGTGCAGGTGTGACGATGGGGACTGTCGCAATAGGAACCATATTTCAGAATTTACATCACTGGGGGCGGTGGATGAAAAGAAAGGGTGAGGAAACAGATCCCTGTGAAGGTCACTCTGAACCCACAAAACTTTGAATCTGGAATGCTGCACAAACTGTTCCTTTAACCACTTGGCCTCATTGCTGTCCCGATCCAGCTGAGACCACCCACCTTACAGGGCACTTAAAAACTCATGATAGAAGTGCTAAAGATGCAAGTCTGAGCCCTAAATACTCTGAAGGCACCAGTTCCTGTCTGATCTTGGAAGCTAAGCAGGGTCAGGCCTGGTTAACACTTGGATGAGGGGCACCAAAAAATGCCAGGTGCAGTGGACCATACTTCAGTGGAAGGTAATATGAAATTCATGACGTTGCCATTAAGTTATCAGCAATGTGAAGGCAACAATGATGCAACTAATATCCCCACTGATTCAGACCCAGATGTGTTGGAGCATAAATCCCATCATCCTCAGACAGTCTAGTCCAATATATCTGACACTGCTGGCTGATTTCCTTTGACTAGTGGTGGCTCTCCAAGATGTTTCTTGGCTCTCTTTTTTTCCTGAGACCTCAAGCCTTTTCAGCTAGAGAGATCAAGGTTTGAACCTGGCACTTTCTGAAGCTGAAGCAAGTGTTCTGTAACTGATTCAGCACATACCCTTTTAAATTTTTGTTGTCTAAGGTTCCTACTTATTTTTGCTCAGAAGGATAGCCATGTGAAGCCTGGGGGCCAATGAACCAATTTCCTCCCTTTTGTTCTATTTCCATCTGACCACTTCATCTATGTTCATTTTCATATTACAAAACCTGAGACTGAAATACCTTTGTGAGATATTGAAGGAAGGACAAGTTATCTTCCTGTTGAACAGAACAAAACAAAAAAGACAGCAACATCTTACAGAGAAAGTTGTCTTGTTTTCATCACAGTACATCCCAAGCCATGAAAATAATCTAGAAGAATATAGGGGAGGCTGACAATTTTATCTGGAAAGATTCCCACATTTGGAAAAACTATCCACATTTGCAAATCCCCAATATATAGAAAGTGAAATGCATAGATTTGCTCATTTCTCACAAATGGGTGAGAGTTTCGTTTCATTTCAGTTGTTGATCAGAGCTGACTAAAATTTTGGAAATTCTCTTATAGGACAAAGCAAGGCAAATGGATTTGCACTTCACTAGATGGAAGATGAGATGGATGGGTGGGTGGATGGATGGGTGGATGGACGGATGGATGGATGGATGGGTGGACGGGTGGGTGGGTGGGTGGACGGGTGGGTGGATGGGTCACCAATTTGTTTTTCCGCAAATTAAAATTTGTCCTCCATGGCTAAGACTGGACTCTGAAGGTTCAGCTGAAGAAACTTTGTGGTGCCAGATGGTTTCCATTTCAGTGGAGCAAGGAATTTTGTGCCAGTCTTCAGTTCTGGAGATTTAACAAGCTCTCCAAGGTGCTGATTCCTCTCTCCAAATTAGGTTCAGGATCTTAGATAGGCCCTTTAACAAAAACCTGGAGTGGATTCTTTGCTCCCCTAATATGGGAGACAGCAGCCATCTCAGAGAAAACAACCATTAACATTCAGAGTGGGGAATATGCAGCCCAGCCAGCATTCCTAATGAGGAAGGCTTGATGGGACCTGCAGTTCAATCAGATGTGGAAGGCCTCCTTCCCTAATTTGGGTTATATTAATCAAAGCTTTTGCTCTTTTTTTAAATGTTCAAGGAGGTGTTTTCCTAGGTTCCTTTAGATCAGTGGTTCTCAACCTGTGGGCCCCCAGATGTTTGTGGACTTCAGCTCCCAGAAGCCCTGAGCATTGACCATAGTGGCTGGGGCTTCTGGGAGCTGAAGTCCACGAACATCTGGGGACCCACAGGTTGAGAACCACTGCTTTAGATGAATCTGAAAGTGGCTTCTGCAAAAAGAGAGGACTCTGTGTGTGGTGATGGGGACCCGCAAGGCAATGAATGGAAGAAGTCCCCAAGCCAGTTCTCTAACTCCAAGATTGTCCATTTGTGCGCCTGTGTTGTAGAGGCAAAGGAAGGCTGAACTTCCTGCCCATTTTTCGCCCCTGTGCTAATCATCCAAGCTCATCTTCTTGCTTCACACAAATCTCTGCACTGCCTGCTGGCTTCCAAGAGAGGGCACCAATGTGGTGTACACAGAATCCACAGGAAAATAATCCCAGGGAGAAAGAGGTGGGAAATCAACATCTTTTGATGACTCCAGTCCCAAGAGAATTGTCGGAAGGCAGACCCAGCTTCGGCCAGACTCTTCTAAGAACCCCATGACTGAAAGAGGTGTCTTCGTTAGCCATGTTTAGAAGGGCAGGAGGAGCAAGAAAAGAGGAGAGGAACAGCACTCATTTTCATAAATGGGTGGGAGAATTTTAAAATGAGTGCAAATCTTGAAGGCCCTTCCTTGCCCCTGCTCCATGCGTTTGTGGTTGGGACTGTCCAAGATATACAGACACCGGATATAAAGGCATAATGGCTTTTATACGGGCATTGTGGGAATCTACAGTATCCATATAAAAGCCATCTTGCCTTTCATCTTGGTTTCCCACAATGCTCTGGTGGGATGTTGTCACTCTGGGACATGATGGGAAAAGTCAAAGGACAGCTAGCTATGGTTCACCAAAGCAATGATACTCTCAGAGTTTAGTCAGCTCCTTCACATCCGATTGAAGACTGTAATTGTGATGGTGACCTCTGCTAACACAACTGTGTCTGCTTAGAAATGGCAGGTATAGGAAAATACCTTGGTAGTGTCCATCAGCAGAACATTGTTTTTATGTTTGTTTATTTTTCCCAGGATTATTTTTTTTGGAGGGAGGGAGAGTTATAATTGGAACACTGGAAGTTCTGTTTTTTTTTAAAAAAAGAGCTCTCCAAGGTGCTGAACTTTGGGGAGATTTCCCCCCAAAACCTTGGATAGCTCCTGGAAGTCTGAATGAAAACCTGGAGTGGATTCATTGCCCCATCAACATAGAATGGAAGCCACAGGCTGGTGGGCATAAAATCAATTTGAGGGATTACACTGGGCCTTGGGGCTGTATTTTGCCTATCCTATATCACATGGTATCATTATTATTATACTTACACTTGTTCTGGCTACTTTCACTAGAAGAATATGGTACTGTTTTTATTCTTAGATGAATGCACCAGAATTGTTACCCAATGAAACATGCATCTGAGAAAGTGGACCATGGTGAAGCACACCTGCTTTTAGCCAATATTTTTAAAATGGGAAAAATTCCTTCTTTGCTGCTAATAGACCCACTGGAATGACATTTTGTTCAAAGAGTTTCTTAGTGACAGAGTTGAATATTTCCATCAGCCAGTTCTGCCTTTTTGGGCTGGTGATGCTGGCCTCAGCCAGTCCGATGGGCCCAAGTTTGCTCCCTGTATTTGCTGGCCTCAAATTCCTCGTCTCTTGGTGTTTTTCCAGACCTGTTGGCAGTGGAAACCCCTTCATAGTAATGACAATGCTATGGAGAAGGAGGAGGGGGCCAGAGTTACTTGGAAAGAAGATCTAAGGAGGTGGTTTTGGGGACGGGGAGGGGGAAAGTGAGCAAGATGCCAGAGCATCTGTCTGCATTTGTCATTTAAAAATGCCCCTCGGAGTGTGAGTGGGATGTACATGCAAAGGGGGTGTGCACGCGTGTGTGCATGCGGAGGGGAGTGGAGGAGTGTTGAGAATAGGGAAGGCAGGAAAGATTAGGGGAAGCATTTTTCTGGAGCCCAGATATTAGAGGCATGTGTATGAGGGGGATAAAAACAGAATTTGGAAGAAGAACAACTCTGCGCCAGGACATTTGTAAAGATCAAAGGGACTGATTCCTTTCCTGTAAGTGACATTTACTGTTGCTTGAGCTGAACAGATTATTTTATTTTTTTTACACCCAGTGATAAAAAGATCAAAGACGAGATGCCAGGGGAAAGCACCTGTGCAATCCGACTGCCTCTGAAATGGAAAGTTTCTGTTTTAAAGCAGGTTGGGGATTTATTTATATGTTAAAATATTGACATCCTGTCCTTTCTCCAAAGATCTCAGGACAGCTTACAATAAAATCAGTTTAAAACACATACCATGAACTGATGGCAGGACTATTAAATGTGCCCTAGAGCAAATCAAGCCTGACCTCTCCCTAGAAGCCAAAATGACCAGACTGAGGCTGTTGTTGTTGTGTGCCTTCAAGTTGTTTCAAACGTAAGGAGGCCCTAAGGAAAACCTTTTAGAAGGTTTTCTGGGGCTGAGAGTGTGTGCACACCCAATCACAGGGTTTTCTGGGTCTGAGAGTGTGTGACACATCCGAGTTTCCATGGCTAAGTGCTAAGAATTGAACTCTAGTCTCTGGAGTCATCTTCCAACATCAAACCACTACACCACCCTGGCTCTCAACAAGGTTTGATGAGGTTTTGATATTTAGTCGATATTTGTCTCTGTGATTAAATATAAAAAAGGAATTAGTTTGATCCTTGTTAATAAACTGATGTCAGAAAGTGTGGGAAGTCATTGGAAGGGGAGAGGAAGGGGTATGGTAGCGAGTAGTTATAATTACAAAAGTTTTGAAAGATTAAAAAAAACATTAAACAGTTTCTCAGTTTAAAAAAGAAAAACAGACAATTTTAAAACTGGTTAAAACAAATCGGAATGACGTAACCATTAAACATGTACAGCCTGGACAAAAGCAGTTTGGCTTGACGGCTTTAATAACAAAACCAGGTTTTAACTTGGTGCCAAAATCATTCCGATGTTGTCACCCAATGGGACTCCGGGGGGGACGGGGGAATTCCACAGCCAGGTTGCCACTGGGATTTGGAGAGGCCAAAGCAAATCTTACCAACAAACAACCTCCCTTACCCATGGGCCAATTGCTTACGATGGCCTTGGATAAGGAAGGGTGCTCCCCCTGCTTTGCTGGAGATAGGTGTGATGTATCCGGTGGGAATAAATCCTTGGCCTGTAACTTCTACCAGGCCTAGAAGCCATGAAGCCCTATGAGCAGCAGCTTAGGGAGCTGGGTACATTTAGCCTGGAGGAGGTTAAGAGGTGAATGACAGCTATGTTTAAATATTTGAAAGGATGTCAGATAGAAGATGGAACTAGCCAGTTTTCTGCTGTTCTAGAGACTAGGACATGGAGCAGTGGCTTCAAACCTCAGGAAAAGAGATTCCATCTAAATGTTAAGAAGAGCTTGTTGACTGTGAGAGCAACTCCACAATGGAATAAAGTGGAATACGCTGCCTGGGAGTGCGGTGGAGTCTCTGTCTTTGGAGATTTTTAAACAGAAACTGGATGGCCATTTTGTGTGTGGGGGGGTCCTTTGATGGTGTATTCCTGCATGGCAAAAGCAGGTTGGATTGGATGGTCCTTGTGGTCTCTTCCAACTAGAATTCTACGACTGATGGTAAAGCTCTTGTTTTGCATAGAGAAGGTCCCAGGCCGACATTTCAGCTGGGGTTTGGAAACTGTCTCTTAGACCGTTGCTGCCAGTTAGTGCCAACAATACGGAGCAGGATGGGCCAACAAAAGCCACTAGATATTGCCAGTTCCAGGTCTTTTCCTTCAATAAGGTGGCAGTTCGAACAGAGCTGTTCCTCTCATACATACCCCTGATTCTTTCTTCAGGCATCTCCATGACACACAAGGAATGTGGGGAAGCCTGGGCTAAGCGGAGGAAAATATTAGCCATGCGTGCCTCAGCAGGCTACTTTTTATTACTATTCCCATGGGGCTGCTTCATTTGGATTATGCTGAGATTGCTGGTACAACAGTTGCTTTGATTGCTGAGCTGTCGGCGTGAGATGTCAGAAGGGTGATGCAGAGCGCAGATTGACTGAAAAACGGCCCTGGAGGGAGCTGAACTCAAGAGATGCAAGTTCAGGACACCTGCATCTCTCCTGTGCCATTTGGCAGACTGGGATCAACAGAACCTGCTACCTTTCATCGAGCGAGTTGAAAAGCATATCGGGGAGCACAAAGGAAGCAAGCGTCTCTGTGAGCCACCAGTCTCTTGCTGGAGAATGGATTGCAGACTTACTAGCAATGAATGCTGTGTTGAATATTCACAGACAAGCATCTTCTGTGGGGAAAAAAAAAAAAAAGGAAGATGGGGGTATTCACTGCCTGTCTATGCAGCTGCATTTTGAACCTATAAAAAGAAAAATTGGTTATGAGTTACGGCTGAGCATGGGATCCCTGATTGCCTGGATCACACATCTGACTTTCTGGGTAGATGGTCCAGGCAATCAGGGATCCCAAAGGCAGCCTGATTATGTCACAGAGCCATGGCAACAATCAGATTTTGCTCTAGTTCATATGTGGATGTTATGGAGCCAAATCTAAATGAGGGCAGAGGGAGCATTTTAGTTATTTTTCAATCACTCCCTAACTATTTTTCAACAGGAGGAGATTTTAAAGATGGCAGCGTTCATCATGATAGGTTTCCTTCCTGCCTTTTTGTTTCTGCCCTACTCACTAGCATGGCTTATGTCCTTATACTCTCCAAAAAGCCCACAGGAGAGGTAAGGGTGACAGTGCTCCTGAGAATAGTCAGAGTTCCCTTCCCTCAGCAACACAGCAGCTCCTCCTTTATTGCTCACCTTGCTCAGAAATTGAAAAAAAAAATGCATTTTTTATGTCTCTCTCTCCTCAGTTTGAAAGAGACTGCTAGTACCAATTTAAGCGTGGGATCCCTAGCAATCTTTCATTCTGGTCCTCATCAGGCCTGTGTCTGATTCTAAAGGATGAAAAAGAGTTAGCTACATTTTTGCTCAGTGGGTGCATTGCATTTTCAAAAATGGAAAGGCTCTAGATTCACAGGGCCAGATTTATCCACAAGCTAAATAAGTTGCAATTTAGGACCTTAGATTATGAAAAGTCTCTAAACACAAGATCACTAGATTTCTTTTTTTGAAAATGGTAATGCAATGGAACCTCTTAAGCCTGACATAGCTTGGGGCCTCAGCATGTTTTAATCTGATCCAGCAAAGAACCTCACTTTCTATTGCCGGAGATGGGGGAATTTCACAGAAGCCTTCACACAAGCTCCATAAACGGAGCCTTAAATAATTTACGCATCTTAAATGTCAACCCACATGCTTGTTATTCGTTCTTCTCCTCCTCCTTACAGTGGCTCCCGTCTGTCACAGGTGGACGTGGAGAGGAGGTGTTTAGTCGAAGGGCCTCTACCCAGCTTGTGAGTTGTATACTCTTCCTAATCGTGATCCATTTCTTTGTGGATGAGGGATGGAATTCTTTGCTAAGTTGCTTCTCAAAGGATGCAAGGAGGAATTTGAGGAATGTTCTTACCCCTGCCAAAAATGTCTTTGGAAGCCAGGTGGTTTATGATGCCTGTCCAAAATTCAGGAATTTTTCAGAGAAAACAGCTTTTTTCTGTGCAGAAAATAATAATCCTCCAAAACCTCCAAAAAACCTCACCACACTCTGAAGCAGTGTATTTACACTGTCAAACTGTTCTTAGCATCAGGAAGTTCTTCCTAATGTTTAGATGGCATCTCTTTCCCTGATGTTTGAAGCCATTGCTCCATGTCCTAGTTTCTGGTGCAGCAGAAAACAAACTTGCTCCATCTTCCATATGACTTCCCTTCAAATATTTAAACACAGCTATCATGTCACCTCTTAACCTTTCCTTCTCCAGGCTCAACATACCCAGCTCCGCAAGCCACTCCTCCTAGAGCAGGGTTTCCAGGCCTTCCACCTTTATTGTGTGAGTGAATTCCAGTTGCCTAAGGACCAGCTCTTCCCATTGGGTCCTTCTGTGCCAACATCCTGTCCAACTGAAATTAGAAGTGGCTGGAAGTCCACTTCTGAGGCCCTTTCACACTGCATAAGTACAACGCTATGATTCCACTTCAACTGCCATGTTTTCGTCCTATGGAATCCTGGGACTTGCAGTTTGGGGACCGTTCTCTGTCAGAAAGCTCTAATGCCTCACCAAACTACAGACCTCGTAGGACGTTGCCATGGCAGTTGACGCAGAATCATAGTGCTATTGTGGTGCAGTGTGCAGGTCCCTTGGTTTCCTATAAATTCCTTTCGAGGTGGGGCAAAATTAGGCATAGAAGGCAATTTTATAAAAAGTGAGAATCATGGTTCCTAGCACTCCAGAGAGGTTACATGGATATTTTGGAGGGGGCAGGTTCCAGAGGATCCAAGGGCGGAAAAATTGGATGGTGGGGTCCTCACAAAGTCTCCAGGCCATGTGTTGCCTACCCTGTGTATTTTAAGGCCTAACTTGGAGAGCTGGTTGGGATTTGGAGTGCGCCTTCTTGTACATTCCCCAACGGGGTCTTCATTACACACATACGCACCAAAGTCTTGCTGTGCTTTGAAAGAGTCTAAGTTGGCAGGAGATAGAGAGCCTTTTAATTACTCCTATTATTGTTCTATAATACCTTCTTCTCTTGCATTTGCACACATTCCTCCTAACAAGCCGAGACAGAAAAAGAAAAGGGAGGGAGAGGAAGACGGAAAGAAAAAAAAAAACAAACAGGCAGAGATAACACACTCCATACCTTGATGCTGTGCCAACTCCATCCCCCAGAACTTGGCTCGTGGAGAAGGTTGCTGCTATAGCCCCCCTCCTTATCCACAATCTTTTCACACGTTCCCCGCCTCATTGTACCAGGAAAGTGGCAGGGTAGGAGAGAAGGAAGGCTGCATATCAATTTTATTAACTTTTGGCTAAGGAGGAGATAGTGGGCACTACATTCTTCAAGGGGGGAAAGGGGGACAGCTTGTATTTCAGAGCCAGAATCCCATATGAGTTGGAAATGTGACTCAGCCTGATGGCTGGTGGTTTTCTTTGGCATCATGCAGAGCTTGGGGAAACTGCTTCTTGGAACTATATCACCCAGAATCCCCCCAACCAATGTAGCCATAGCAGGACAGCAAGGAGAGTGAGCTCTTACTTTTTGGAGCCTGCATGCAGGACGGTTTTATTTACTTAGCCTTTTTTAAAAAATATTGCTTGCACAAGGAAGCTCCGCTTTGGCAGAATGTTTAATTAGCAGATTTTAAAGGAAGGGGGGAATAAGCAACCCTCTGTAAGATGAAAAGCAGTGGCAATAAAGAATGAAGCACAACGAAGAGAGGAAGGGAGTACTGAAATAAATGAACCAAGATCATTAAATACTAACAGTGATCTTAGTTCTTTGAGTGCTGGTCTTTCTGTATCAAAAATGGCATTGCCTACTAGGGATGTAAGTCAATACTAATTCTCTTCTTCAATGAGTAATTTTAGAAATTTTCTTCCCTCTATCAGAAAGTCTTCAAAAACCAGACAGTTTTCACAGGCTATTTGGGGTTCGGGACTTATTCCCTGCAAAATTCACACTTTTTTTTTTTTAAGGAACCGGAAACAGCATTTTCTGCGCAGAAGAAATTTTCTTTGCAGCAATCTTATTTTCAGAGAAATATTCCACAAAAATAGTCTCTTCTGCAGATAATATGTTGCTTTCTGCACACACACACACACACACACACACACACACAAGCATTCCATAGAATCATAGAATCACAGATTTGGAAAAGACCCCAGGAGCCATCCAGTCCAACCTCTTGCCAAGCAGGAAGATACCGTCAAAGCAATAGATAGCTATCCAGCCCCTGTTTAAAAACCTCCAAAGACGGAGATCCACCACATTTCCAGGAAGCAGCAGATTCTCCTATCAAACTGCTCTTGCTGTTTAGGAAATTCTCCTAATGTTTTGTACAGAATATATCCCAAACTGTGAAGGTGCTTGCCAGCTTAGGTTTCTCCTCATCAGGGTCTTCTGAGACTTGAGAAACATATGTTCTGAATATTTCTGAACATTCTTTCCACTCCCATTGTCCACCCGTATTAAGGCGATATCAACAGGATCAAGGTGGAGTCAAGATTTGCAGAAGTGAAAAGAAAAGAAGTCAAGGTGTGTGGGGGGACTCAAGGAGGGGGAACCCCAAAACTGTTCAGAGAGGACTAAGCATCATCCGTGGGCATGGAAAGCTAACACAGGGATGGCTGATGGTGCCCATGTCACTGGGTGGTTATCTGCTCTGGGTTTCAGTCTCAACTTTAATTGAGTTATCAAAGCTGCTGACCCAATTTGGGGGGATAGGATCAGCCTTCCACACCCTCCAACTGTTCTGATTTGGCATGGACAGTCCTGACGAATCTTCTGTCATCAATTGGTTCAATGGTCTACTCTTAGTGAGCCTAATCAATAGGATTTAGGCTTGGGGAAGAGGAAGAAAATAAACTCATTTGAAATGTAGTGTTGGAGGAGAGTTGTACAGATACCATGGACTGCTAAAAAGACAGATCAATAGACCCTAGGGGGATAAACCGTGTCTAAACTCTCATTAGAAGCCAAGATAACTAAACCGAGGCTGTTTTACTTTGGACATATCATGAGACAACACAAATCTCTGGAGAAGATGGCAATGCTTGGTAAAGTGAAAAGCAGTAGGAAAAGAGGGAGACCGCAATACTCAGGGCTCTGAGTCTGCAAGGTGTGAGCAGGGCAGCTGAGACTGGCGCAATTTCTGCACTACATTGTGATAGTGCTATTATTCCACTTCTAACATCCTGTGGAATCCTGGGGTTTGCGGTTTAGTGAGGGGCGTTCAGCATTCTCAGCCAGAGAGCTCTTTGGCCTCAGTAAACTACAAACCTCAGAATTCCACAGGATGTTGAAAGTGGAATGATAGTACTATAACAGTGTAGTGCGGAAATCGCCTGGGTCTCTTGGAAATCTCTCATGCATAAGACACCCTCATAAGTCAAAGTTGACTTGACAACTAATAAAGACAGCAACAAGTCTGTGACTCCCAAGTCCTGAACAAAATGCTGATGAAGGACATTTTAGCCTCACCTCCCACCTTGACAGAAGCTGAATTTCTCAACAGTGAGGCAGGGATAAAGGCCATAGCATAAACTGAAATACCAGCTGCATTTTCGGGAGGGAGTGAGGAGGAGATAGTATATTGAATCAGTCAGCATATAACATGTGGGCTCCGGTAGTGGTGGGAATATTCCTGAAGGCTGTGATGAACTTGCCATCTCTCACGCACACTCTGCACTCACGGGGTTGCCCGCCTCATCTTGCTTCCCCAAGAAGGCGAAAAACTGCCGGTGTTATTTGTCCCAGTTTCAAAGGATGCATAACTAATTCTTTGCTTCCCCCAAATATTGCTCATCATGGAACCCCCTTTCCCTCCCTCTCCACTACTTATCCTTGAACCACCTCAGAGCAAGATAGATCCTGGGTGTGAGTCACTGTTGTCAGAAACAAGGTTGTGGAATTAAAAGGCAACCCTACCCACTCAGCCATTGAATCGTGGCCAAGGGAGAGCATTTCAGCAGAGACAATTCTTCAAACAGAATTCCACTGCCTACCCCTTGTGGGCCCAGCAGATTAAATAAATACACTCTACATCTGCCCATGGCTATATAGTTGTCACAGAAGGTGCTCCATTGGTCCACTTCTCCAAATAGCTTTCAGCCAATAGTGCTATCTTCACCTCTGACACTCCAAAACAGTAATGTTCTCTGTAGAAGTTCCTCTATGATCCTGAAGATTCTGAGCTTCAGTCTGTCGAAGAACATTCTGATATTCTAGGAGAAAAGAAATTCACTCCTGTTTCTTCCCTTGAGATCCAAGCAGGATTTTAAAAATACAAGGTTGCTTCACACTGAGTTAGAGAACTGGTCCATGTAGCTCAGTATGGTTTACATGATACCTTCCAGGTGTTCAACTACAGCTCAGATTGCCAATATGGCTATCCATCTCCAGCTGCCTAATGTCTCACTCCCTCATAAGCACTCAGCAAAAGAGAGAGAAGAACTTGGAGGACATCAAGAAAAGCTGTTGGACCTTTCTCCATTCCATGCTCTTCATCTTTAAACTCCAACTAACTTCATGTTGGAAGCTGCAAGGTCCAGCACTCCCTAAGGCAGTGGTTCTCAACCTGTGGGTCCCCAGATGTTTGTGAACTTCAGCTCCCAGAAGCCCTGAGCATTGACCATAGTGGCTGGGGCTTCTGGGAGCTGAAGTCCATGAACATCTGGGGACCCACAGGTTGAGAACCACTGCCCTAAGGCCATGTTTGATACCCAACTGACAAGACATTACAGCAGTAAGAGAAGCTTTATTGATAGGAAATGATTCAGCTGGTGGTCTACAGTACAGGCAATCATCCTAACACTTTGGCTGATGGTTTCCAGCATCCTTTTGCAGCAAGTGGTAGAATCAGGTCTCTGAACTGTGGATTTTACTAAAACTATCCTTAAGCTATCCTAAATTCTGTGGCTGGATAATACGTTCTCTAGGGTGAGGTACGCTGCCCTCAGGGCCACACCAGTGGAAAATTGATTGCCAAGGATTGCAAAGGACAGAATCAAATAAAAGGAATTAAAACACAAAGGTGTGACTTATCATCCCTTGTAATAGCTATGAGAATAGTACAAGCAGATTGCTAAAAGTAAACACTATTCCCTTGTTCCCAACCTTGAACTACCAGGCTAAAGCAAACCCAGGAGAGTCCACTGAACAAAATGCCGCCATTTTGTTGCTAGGAGAAGAGAAGGATATAAGGGGAACCATATTGGATGAGATGAAGCTTACACAGACCAGAATTCTGTTCCTAGAGGACCCAGCCAGCTGTCTCTGATACTTGTGGCCCATGGTTTGAGTTGGGAGGTGGGAAGTATTTTACTATATTGGCAGGGTAAGTTCTCCCCTCCCTACATGATTGAATCACAAGCACCACTGGCACCTGGAAAACCCCAAAGCAGCACAGCTCCGCTCCCCAGCAACTGGCATACAGAAGCATACTGTATTTGGCATTTCAGCCAATATGTATCCATTATGAATAGCAGCCACTAATAGCCTCATCCACCATGAATTTGCCCAGTCCCTTTTAAAGCTGTCCCAGTTGGCAGCCAACACTTCTTCCTGTGGAATTGAATAGCACAGTTTAGCTATGTGGGACATAAAGAAGTATTTTCTTTCTGCTGTCCTGAATCTCCCACCATTCAGCTTGAGTGGATGACCCAGTTGGGTTTTAATACTATGAGAGAAGGAGAAAAGCTTCTTCCTATCCACTCTGCTGAAATATAGCCTTATGTGTGTTAGATTCAGATGCAGCACACTATATATGCATATATATATATATGCACATACATACATATATGCATACACACACATACCTGTTTACCTTCCTCTATCCCCTTTAGGAATCCATTCAGCTGCAAAGCTGCTAGTTCCCACCAGAATACCAATGTCAGAGCAACAACCATCTTTACTGGGAGCTGTCCCGGGTCCTGAAGAGGTCAGAACGCTGGACAGCTCTTGCTTTAAGGCAGGGATGAGCAACTGGGAGCTGTACAGATATTTTGAGGATGTTAACATCTGGCTGTAATGCTGACAAGGACTCTAGAAACCATCTGCCTTTGGCAGAATGCCAAATGCACTACACTGTCAGGTACATGATAAGCACTGTTCAAGAGACAGCTGTGCAGTATAGGTACATATAATGCATGTATGTGTCCTCTTCCATAATACGACTGTAGGTCCATACCCATTAGCCATTTGGGTTGGGGCAAATGTGAGCTGGGGTACAACAAAAGACAGAGAGCCATAGGCTGTGTGTTAAGGCAAGCCTTTAAGAAGTAACCATTATCTGGATAGAGCTGGGGAAAAAAACTCTGATAGTATGGTTGGTTTCACTTGTGAGAATGCTAATTTAGGTCCCAAATGGATAATTCTATAGACACTGGCCAATGGAATCAGTAACACAAGAAGCATTATAATAGTGTATCAGTCAATGCGCCTATTTGTTATGCATTCATTAATCTTCTGTTAACATTCACCATGAGTTATGGATTTCATTGGGTTTTATCTAGAATTATCTATCTGTCAAGCGGGTGGTTTTGCTCTTTGGCTTGTTTGTGAATACGTTTTATTTCCTTCATTCTGAATTTCCTGTTTCCAGATTCATCACAAGGAGAGAAAAGACCTGCATTTGTGCTTGGGACAGTTTGATACCCCAGAGCTAGATGTATGGACTTCACCATCCATCGTTATCTCTTATTGTTTCTGCAGAATCTTCCTGGAAGCCTGGACCGGTTTTCAGTTGGAGATCACACCTCTTCCTGCCTTTTTAAATGTTCTTGTGAAATGAGTTAGAGGAAAAAGAATACCCTGTCTTCTCTTTGGTCACCATGAAACTCTCCATCTCTGGGAGATGAAATCAAAGCTGTAGCTTCTGGAGATGGGGCAAAATGAGGGTATTGTCACCCTAGTAAAATTTCTGCCTTGTTTTGTCAGTTCCAAATTTCTAACATTAGAATAATTTCAGTTGAGCATGTAGAAATAAAATGTGAGTAATCAATTTGCCATTCCTGATTTAAATCCAATAATACTGATGAGGAAGTGGTATTATTTAATCTTGGAGGCCCATTCTTTCTGGCTTACAGATTCTGCTCTTCCCCTAATTCTATTTGTCAAGATATCCATATTCTTCATTTCCATGAGATCTTGAAGCTATTCTTCCAATTCTGGAGTATCATTTTTTCCCCCAAGCTTTCGTGAAGATTGTCCTCATGGCTGTCACTGCACACAGAAGAGTTCTCCAATGATTTTTTCACTCTTATTTTTCTACTGGGCATTGGAGGTTTTTAAAATATATTGTGATTAAATACTCTGATTCAACAATTTTTCGTCAACTCTTGTTAAGCTAATTTTGTTAAAATCAGGAACAAATGTTAAATAATATTTCTGTTTATGGAATGTGCTAAGTTTATTTAAATTGACATTAATCAAGTACCAACTAGGAAAGAAGGAAGGTCTAGATTTTTTTTATACTGCAAGATATAGAGCTGAAAATACTGTGAATTTTGGTTATCAGTTTCATCAATTCAGGTTGATAATGACATGGCTCATTGCAGAATTCTATGAATAATGACATATCTTTGTTTTCTGTTTCTTTTTTCTTTTTTTTTGTTCTTTGTTGTACATCTTTTATTTTTTTTATATACTCTAATAAAAAGCTATTTAAAAAAAAAGAAATAAAATGTAGACATCTAAAGAAACAGGGCTGGCACAGTTCCCCAGAGAAAGCGATCATAGCAGATACAAGCGTTCTAGGTGTGAATGATATTCAATGTCTCACTCTCCACCATGTTGAAAATTGGGAGGAGTGAAGGAAGATTTCATTTGTGGGACAGAATTCTTGCCTGGGGAATAACGCCATTATCTTGCCCTCACTTTAGTTACATCCCAGGTTGGAATCTAGCCCCGCGTATGATGCTGCCCAGACTTTTTGAAAGCATCTCTCCAATTCACATCCAGTCTTCCCTCTTGCATATCAAGGGATTTGCTCTGCTTTTGGGGAATCTCCCAATGCTAGCTGCTAGGAATGTGATGAATACTCATGTATATCCATATCCATGATGAATTAACACTTCAGATGCTCTACTAAGGAAAAAGAGCCCAGTCAAGACATTCTTCACATTTCTTTGGACCTTATGGGGAAGAATAATTGTACACAGGGCTTCTGGGAGAGAGAATGTGTACCTCGTGCAAAATATCCTGATCCTTTGGCAAATGTGTTATTCTTCTTGTGCAGTAAACACATGCAGCAGAACGCCGTTTGGTAATTCTGTGAATCCAGGTACTGGTGCAAAGTGTGCAAATTTCACACTGTTTGTGCAACCTTGCATAAATGAGCAAATTCTTGTGAGGAAGTGTAATTTTTTTGTATGTGTTTTCTATGCAAAAATCCCCAATCTCTTTGTGCAGGAACAAGTGCACCTTGAATTTTAAAAAAAGTTTTTCAAAAAATTCTGTGCAGGAAAAACTGCAGCCATGATCAGAAACAGAGGAGACGCCTTGCAAGGTTTCATCAGTGGACCTATGCCAGGTCTCCCTTTTTCCATCCTGCAGAGACTCATCATTTTCTTCCAGACTCACACTCCCCAAAAGGGTTATGTAATGGTTGAGGGAAGGTGGGGAGGACAACTGAGGATTCTCCAGCTATGTTCTGATAGCCAGATGCATTATGATGATGTCATCCTCCAAGAACTCCGGAGGACCTCCAGGCAGCCCCCAAAGATGCCTTAATCATCATGCTTCCAGCTATCAGAACATAATGGGATAGTCCCCGACAGCCCTTCAGTCTCCCCCAGCCTATTCAAGGCCATGTTGGGGCAGGGGAGAACTTCAGAAAAATGGTGAGTCTCAGGTGGCGGTTAGTCATTGCATGAAGTTGGTACTGAATTCCTCCTTCTGCAATGACTAAAAAAATAAAAGGCATACACAGGCTTTACATATGCCACTAGCATGATGGTAGAACAGGAACAGCAGAATAGGTTGTCTTAGAAGATGTGGAGAGATTGGACGCATATCTTTCAGGAGCACTTGAGTTGGGTATGGCAACATGGTAGAGGGCAGTCACGTAGGGTTGGGGGGACGATGGGGATGGTTCTCCCTGAGTGGCAATTTTTTGGGGGTGTCCTAGCTCGTAACCACACCCCTGCGTGCCGCAGCCCTGTCCCCTCGCACCGCAGCCACGGCCCATGCACTGTAGCCCCGCCCCCTATGCCGTAGCCCTGCCCCCACACACACTCCAAGCTCCACCACTGGTAGAGGGGTGGGACTAGATGGCCTTTGCAGCCCCTTCCAACTTTAAGATTCTATGCTTCTCTGATGCCAACCCAGTAAAGACCTGAAGCAGGAAGTGTGCTTGAGAGCTGCCTCAGAAACTCTTTTGTTCTCAGAGAACAGGGACAAAAATGGTGAAAGGTATTCATTCATCCTTGCATGGGAGAATGGAATAAGTGAAGCTGCCCAATCCATCCATGGAGATTCAATGAATCCATCACCCCTTTTAAGAGGATCCGGGGGGGGGAGAATGCAATTTTTTTTTTGACCCACTCCTTTTTCCTGCACCTTATACCTTCCCCAAATGCACCAGCTGTAACCTCCTTTTTGTCCTCACCTGTAATCTCTGCTGGCATTACCGTACCAATAACTAGCCCTTGCTCTGGTGCTCCCCTCCCAGACAAGGGACTGGCGTTTTTCCAAGACGGATTAAAAGCCAGGAGTGAGAGACATAAAAGCCGGCATAATTATGTGCAAAAAGACTCTTCATAATTTATAAAGAGAGTGAAAATAAATATCTCTCTGTGTGTTATTCAAGTGTAACTCATTGTCCTGTTTTTTTGGCTAATACCCAGAAGGCACACATCGCCAGTGTGATCTCAGAGAGCTCTGTGCCTTTAATACCTTTCATAAATTATTGAATGTATAAGGGGGGAGGGAAGCAGGTGTTGTGTCATCCCGATAAACACCTCGTTAGCTAAAACTAACGAAGAGGAAGCTTGACAGCTCTCTTTGGTTTCACCCCTGGCTTGTTACCCTCCATAAAGATAGGACGGAGTCAGGCTTGGGACGTGAGTTTCAAGGGAAAGCATCAGACCTGACGTCTCTCCCTGTCTCTCTGTCTGCCAGACGTGAACAGACAGAGGCGTATAAAATATATATCTAGAGGCCTGTCACTGAATGCATCTCCTTTATACCTATGTGTGTCCATAAAGGCAGACAAGAGGAAAGCTCTGCTCTGAACAGCTTCATGTTAAAATGACTGTGCACTTCCCCACTTGTTTTGTTTAAACATTAGTGCTCTTGTCAAATTATTATACGATTTTCATACACAAAGAAATAATCTCCAACATGGGTAGCTTTTCAGCTGTCATCAATTCAGAGGTAAGTGTACTTATACTTAAAATCTGATGCCTTCTCTCTGTTGCTTTCTCATCTTGCGTGTGTGTTATCGTACCCTACCAACCCTCCATTGAAGATCCTCTAGTTTGTCTTCGAGGAGAAGGCCAGCCGGAGAGCAACTCAACAGGTGGGCTCTCCTTGGGGCTCGGGTGTTTCACCCAGGAGAAGGTCTAGGTAAGATCACCTCCCTCAGCTGCTCCTGCACGAGGTTGCTCCCCACCTTTTGCAAGTCCCAGATTACAATCTTAAATAGGGACAATGTAAATAAAAGGGCCCATATTCGAACTCAATTTCTTATGTGTGGTCTCATTATTCCGTGGGTCTCCGTGGGTCTCCACTGAGTGATGTCACACTCCACTGAGTGATGTCACACTCTCTCAGGCTTAGGGGAAGGCAATGGCAAAACCCCTCTGAAGAAAACTTGACCAGAAAACCCTATGATAAAGTTGCCATAGGGCTGGAGTTGATCTGAAACAAGCCAATAGTCAGTCTATTTATATTATTATACTATGTTATGATATATTTTTATATGCACACAAATAACATAATAGCAATAAAAATGACAAGAATAACCCCTGTTGCCAAATATATCCCTGCAACTAGAAACTCTGTTCAACTTCCATCCATCCACCAAGCTTCCATCAGTACAGTGCCAAAACCATGAATATCGAAATGTATGTGTGTGTCTCTGGGGAGGGGGTTGAGGTTTGGTGGGGAAAATAGGCATCCAAGGTCCAAACCAGGTCAAGGAAAGGAGAGGGGAAGGAGTTGGCATGTTGGCCCTATACTTCCTCTCTCACCCATCTTCTCCTTTGGGTATGGGGGGCACTGAGAAAGGGTTTGTGATGCTGAGAAATTGTGTGGCAATCCATCCTTAGCTGGCCAGGCAGAGACTGGTGGCCCACGGGTGGGTTTTTAAAGGGATGCATGGCCTGATCAGAGCTCCCCAGAAGGAAGGTTCCCCCAGAAAAGAAGCGCTTGAGGTGGGGAGGCAGGCATTGGAAAAACTCTGAAATAGTCAAATCCATGAAAATTAAACCAACAGATGTAGAGGTCTGACTGTAGAACAATGGATAAGGCGTCCAGCATTTGAAAAACTCTAGATCACTGCCTAGGACTCTACTAGATTCTTCTTGGCATCCCTTGAAAGCTTTCTCCCTCTCCCCCTCTCTTAATAAGAACTGCATAGCCCTAGGATGGAGAGAGGACAATTCTGCTTTTTCTCTTTGAAAATATCCAATGAGGACTAGCGACATTGTTTGGCACTACCTTTAAAAAGTACTCTACAGTCATAACTATTCACATCTCATCCTAGGTTGTCCTAGAAACTGCTGGGTAGCTAAGAAGTAAGGAATCAGCACAGGGGAGCTGGAAGGATGCTTAGCACTTTGGTCCTTGTGTCCATTAGAACAAATATGCCCCTGCATAATCTCCTTGATGACAGCTGGCAGGAAATAAAGCTGTCACTGGGCAGTGTTTACCTTCCCTTTGAGTTATTTGAGAAAACAAAAGAGGACAAACTGAATCATTGGCATCTTGGCCCGTTTGGCTGAACCCTCAGTGGACAGACCACAATATCCCAGAACCGTTTGTCCTCTTGCGTTTGCTTAAATAATTCAGCACCAATGTAAATAATCCTTGCTGAGCTCTTATTTCCAACCCATCTATGCAGTCCTCATTGCACATACCAAGTAAGGCACTTTATACTTCACAAATGGAGAGGAGTTGCTTCCTTCTACTGCAGTGGTCACTTAGGCAGCCAGGGGGCAAGGACAAAGGCATGGCCAAAATCTGTGTTTCATGAATTTGCTGGTAAGAGCATTTAGTGCCAGAGGGCAGTGGCTTCTTTTTTTGGTTTGATCCACTGTTCTGAGTTGGAACTGGCACAAGGGCACTAGGAAATTCTGTCCTGGTGAGTCGTTCCAAGCTCCTTATACTCACGTTTAAAGACAAATGCACATTTTTGCTCACAACTCTACCCATAAGATGCAGTTTTTGTAAGCAGTTTCCCTAACGTGCTGCACAGTTGAGCGTAATTTTCAGTAACATGTGCTTTTGGTGTGTTTGCACCCTCCTCCTCCGTGATAATGCAAAAATGTGCCTTCTATGTGTATGCGTCTTTGATTGAAGAACTCCGGTGCAAAATTGACAGAAGCGTGACTTGCCAAGGAGGAGTGGGCGGTTATTTGTGTTGCGGCTTGAAAGTAAGAAAATAGGTGAGTTTGCATTCAAATGCATACTGCGTGCAAAGAAAAGCTGCGTTAAAAATACAAACTGAATGGATTTCTCCCCAGCCCTAACAGGGAAAGACTTCTGTGAAGAATTTAGAAGTGCAATAACATTTAGCACTGAAGAATCAAGAAAGCCTCAGTGATCCACAATGTCCTCCTCCTGAGTATACCTATCCTGGCCTCCTGTGATGTAAGCTGATACTTTTAGAGATATTTTATCTACTTCTTCTCTTCCCACTTCTTCTTGGTTTTTCCCAAGAATGCAGCTATATTAGCATAGCACTCTAAGGGAGTTCCTATAATAAAGCCTTTAGTTTCTCTAAGCCATTGGTGTTTTTGCTCTTTAATGAGTATTAATGCCCTGCTGCAAACATGTATTCTTTATCAGGTTATGGGTCCAGCATATGGCTGCTCAGAGAGACCTAATAATGCAACACCACCCAGATGTCTTTCCTACCTCACAAGATCAGAAGAAGTGACAGAACCATTCTCATGAACTGGATAAGATGTCAGCAAATGAAAGAGATAAATGGAGAAAAACTGCAGAAGAAGAAGAAATTGAGTCTCTACACAAGAACAGCACTTGGAGACTTGCGGAACCCCCATAAGGGAAGAATATTGTGGGGTGTAAATGGGTTTCTAGGCTTAAACAGGATGTTCAAGGGAAAACTCAGAGATGCAAGGCCAAGCTAAGAATACCAAAGAACACTGTGCCAAAGAATACTAACTTCTCCAGGTAAAGCTTTGAAAGATCTCTGTCTGAATGCACAGAATGCTAGTACCATGCAGTGTCAATAGAGTTGCCAAATCTCAGGGCCTGGCCCTGAGTCTCCAGTTTTTATGGGCCACTCCCAGTCAGGAGTCAGGGGTACAAATCTTCCTGTTTTGATGGGTGCAGCTCCAGGCAAGAGGAAAGGACTGTGAGTAAATCTCCAGACAAGCTAGGAGAGCAGCAGCTTGCTACCACTTGCAAGGCTTCCTTCCTTTGTTGCTGTAGCTTGCAAAGACTCCCCAGGGAATCTGTGCATTGATCTAGTTAGTGTCCTCCTTCCCTCCCTAATGTGGCACTAGGGCTCACCCTCCATGCCACATCCATTTTGTGACAAGAAACAAGTAGGATAGTGTGACAAAGTTCTAGGGTGTGCGGCTATCTGAAGTGCAGCCTGGAATCAGGCTGCTAGGCAACCAGAATAGCATCTCAGGAGAGAAACCCAGCTCAGCAGTGTGTGGGAGGGGTTTGTGGCTGAGCGAAAAAGTTATATAAAGCTCAAGTATCTGGATTCTTTTAGTGAGAACCCAGCAAGGAGCTAGGGAGTAGAGTCTTTTAGTCAGTCAGAGAATGTGACTATTTTGGGAGGTTTAATTCTTTGTGGAAGCCTACTGAGAGGCAGAGAGTAATTAAGTGCTAGTAGGATCTGGTCAGGGAACGTGACTTCGACTGGGGGTGTTAAGGCTTTGGTGGGAGTTTAGCCAAAGGCTGTTGGATGGTACTTGTGCCTTATAGGAAAGGCTAAAGACATAACTGAACTGTTTTTGAGCAGAGAGTAACCTGTTATATTGTCTAAAAAGAGCATTGAGGAAAGGTATCAACCTTGACCTCCATATGAAGTCTAACACACTACTTTATTCTCATCGTTATCTTAATAAATGCTACAGTTTACCTTTGTAAGCAGTGAATTGGCTTGAGTTGTATACAGCATATAAAGTCACATGGAAAACATGCTACCATAAAATTATTAGGTGTTCCTAAATAAGCATTGAAATCCCTCACTCTTTTACACAAAGCTGGTGTTATAAAAGGGGAGGCAGAGTTGTGCACTAAAGACAGGGCACCTTATCAGATTGGAGAACTGCCACACCAATCTAGGAGAAGTGAGGGTCCGTCACAGCGAGCTTAAATGTTCCTTCTCCCATTTCCCTAAGTAGATAAGAAGGAATAATCCCTTCTTTTCACCTTAATCTTGGAACACTCCCTTTAGCTAAGATTTCTGTTTTAATTTTTGAACAGGAAAGTGTATTTTCTCTTTCTCTCCGTATGTTTGGATGACAAGCTGTGAGCAAGTGTGGTTAGTAGTGAAGTTGTAACACGTAATGACATCACCCAGGACTGTCCCTAGGTTGCTAAATCTCAGGTTTTGGCATGGAAATTTCAGGATCTGAGAATATTCTGGATCGGCAACTCTAAGGCCATTTCCGCATGACACTCTTATAGCACGGTGATTCCACCTTCAACCTCCTGTGGAATCCTGGGGTTTGCAGTTTCGGGAGGGGCCAGCCAGCCCCGCCCAGAACTGCAAACCCCAGGATTCCATAGGAGGTCGAAAGTGGAATCATCGCGCTATAAGAGTGTCAGGTGGAAATGTTCTAAGTGTAGACAATGCGAAACTATGGGCATTTCCGCACTATACTGTTATAGTGCTATTATTCCACTTCCAACATCCTGTGGAATTCTGGGGTTTGTAGTTTTTGGAGGCCAAAAAGCTCTCTGGCTGAGAATTCTAAATGCCCCTCCCTAAACTGCAAACCCAAGGCTTCCATAGGATGTTGAAAGTGGAATAAAAGCACTATAACAGTGTAATGAGGAAAGGTCCTAAGTACAGGCATAGTATGTTCCAGTAAGGACACAGCTTCCTCTGTCCTCAGTCCATTGCTGTTGGCAGAGGGTTGCTTATGCCTAAAGGTCCCTGTGCAAATATGTTTGCTTCCATCTCTGCTGGATTTTTAAAAGACATTCCCCTATGTCTGAACATGGGTAGGTGTGCCCATATGAATGCTAAAGAATCCTTGATTAAACTGTGATTAATGAACCGTCTCACATTTCACAGCCAATTAAAGAATCACTGGAGAATATTAGCAGCAACAACTGTAGAAAAAACAAAACCCAGAACTCTATGAAAAAAATAAATAAATCAAAAGATTGCATAAAACAGAAAACTGCAGGATAAATACAGAAGGACTCGCTCAGCTAAAACTGCCGGATTGGATGGGGCAAGACGAAAGAGGGAATTTCCAGGGATGCAGTTTTTCTCAGCATAAGATAGCAAAGTTACATCCATTCAAACTGGCATGTTTTCACAGCTAGTTAACTCACAGTTGCCAGACTGAAAGGGCCTCCAGCTGTTAAGAGGGAGCTGGGCAATGAAGCATCAGACCACAACTATGGGAAAATCCAGCAGAAACAGGAAAACTCTTGCTTGCAGGCATTCTGCTTCCTACACGGCTGATCCACCACTGGATTTTGCTGCCGGGGACTGGGGATATGTTCTTTCTTGTTGTTTTGTACCTTCAGGTAGACTCCGACTTAACGGCAGCCCAAATGAAGGGCTTTCCTGGCAAGATTAACTTTTCAGAGGAGGCTCTCCATTGCTTTCCTCTTAGGCCAGAGAGCGTGACCTGCTCATGGGCACCTAGTGAGATTCCATGGCCGAGCTGGGATCTGAAGCCTTGTCTATAGGACTCCGATGTTCAGGGTACTACACTATCTTGCTTGTTAAGATTTATTCAGATAACTAGTTGATTATAGCTTGTCACGTACCTTCAAGTTAACTCTGACTTACGGCAACTCTATCACAGGACTTTTTTTGGCAAGACTGATTCAGAGGAAGTTTGCCATTGTCTTCTTCTGAGGCTGAGAAAGTGTGACTGGCCTGGCAGATTTCCGTGGCTGAGCAGAGATTCACATCTTGGTCTCCCAGAGTCCTGCTCGCCGCGCAAAGCACTATGCCGCACTGCTTTTTCAGAAAGTAAGGCCCCCCCTCATTCCATGTAGAGAAGACATTTGGGCTGGGAGCAAAAACTTCACGTCAGCAAGGAGATGACACCGAGACCGTTTCTGTGCTACGCTGTTATAGCACTATGATTCCCCTTTCAACATCCTGTGGAATCCTGGGATTTGCAGCTTGGGGGAGGCCATTTCGAATTCTCAGCCAGGGAGCTCCTGGGCCTCCAAAAACTACAAACCCCAGAATTCCACAGGATGATGGAAGTGGAATAATAGCACTATAACAGTGTAGTGCGGAAATGGCCATTCTATTAACTCATTACATAGCCATTTTATGACTGTTTGACTCTGTATGACATCATAGCTGTATGACTCTCTTTTTAAGATAGGTATTGTTTTTAATGTATTTTAAACGTATTGAATATTTTTAATGATTAATGTTTTTAACTCTATAAATTGTTTAATTGTTTTATATTTATGCTTTTATGTATGTTTGAACTTGTACTCTTTTAATGTTAACCACCTTGAGTCACATTCTCAGGAGACAGGCGAGATATAAATGAATGAATGAATGAATAATAGTCTGGGGAGGGGGTCAAAAAATTTGTTTTTTAAAATTTTATTTTTATACTTTTATGTATGTTTTAACTTGTACTGTTTTAATGCTAGCTGCTTAGATTCTCATTGTCAGGAGAGAGGGAGGATACAAATAAGTAAAATAAATAAATATAATAATAGTCTGGGGGTTCATTTTTTTTTAAAAAATATACTTTTAAGTATGGTTTTTTTGAGATAATTTTTATTAAATATACACATGAAACAAAACATAAAACAAGAAGACTCATACGGCTGGCCCCTCCTGAAACGGCAAACCCCAGGATTCCATAGGATGTTGAAAGTGGAATAATCGCGCTATAAGAGTGTGGTGCGGAAACGCTAGCCGCTTAAGAGTCCCATTGTGGGGAGATAGGTGGGATACACATTAAATAAACAAATAAAGAGTTTGGGGGGATCAACCCCCTTCCACGTCTTCCCTCTTCCAAGGTGCAGGTGCATGGTACACGCCTAGCTCTACCTTCGACCCTATACTGCCTCTCCTGTTTATCGCTAACTTCTGCCTTCTCCTCCCTGCAATAGTAGAGACAGCCCTGCCCATGGAAATAAGCGGGTGCCAGGGATGAATGGAAATTCCAAAAGTGAGACCAGCGAGGCCTTGCCGAGCAGGAGAGCAGGGCTGCGGCTATTTATAGCCAAGTTCCTTCTTTAATTACCCGACCAGAGATAGCTGAAATTGTGTTGCCTTGAACAGGAATCTAACAAAGGCAGCCTCCTGGGCTGATGGTGGTTTTGTTTCCTAATCCCTCTCCCTCTTCTGTGAGTTTCAGGAAGAATGGAGAGAGTCTCATCCAATTAGTTTCACCTAATGACCACCCGGTTGGAGATTCTCCTCCGAACGAATGTTTTCTCCTCCCCTTGGACAGAAAGGGAGACGCTGCTCCTTTTCCCAGTTGCAAACACGGCAGAAAGAGAAGGTGTTCGGAGGTGTCCTGCTTAAGACCTTGATGGTAAAGGACCTTCATTCAGCCAACCAAACAGCACAGAAGACACCAGGCCAGCTTTCGAAGCTCCACTGGCTTCTACAGCCATCAAAGATGTTCAAAATCATGTAGGAAAAAGAAAAGTGAGGATGTTAAAAGTCACAGGCTTCCCTTTTGTCTCTGTTGTTGGTTAAGACAGTCTAGAGCAGTGGTTCTCAACCTGTGGGTCCCCAGATGTTTGTGGACTTCAGCTCCCAGAAGCCCCAGCCACTATGGTCAATGCTCAGGGCTTCTGGGGGCTGAAGTCCACAAACATCTGGGGACCCACAGGTTGAGAACCACTGGTCTAGAGCACTTTTCCCCAAAACTCTGGTCTCCCAGATGTTTTGGACTTCAACTTCCAGAACTCCTGACTGTTGGCCAACAAGCTGGGGCTTCTGGGAGTTAAAGTCGAAAACAGCTGTAGGACAAAAGTTTGGGAAACAGGGAGTTATTCCATGCACACATGGTTTGTCTGCCCATAGTTTTTGTACAGAAAACATGTTTCCTGATCAGGAAATGCAACATCTCTGCAAAACCATGCTGATTTTCTGTTTTTGGGCTGCAAATAAAAGCATTTGTATTTCTTTTGTTATTATTGTTGTCTCTACTGATTCTTTTATCAACACATGTCGTCTTTAATACAAGAAAGCTACATGCTATGAACAATATACCATGAAAAAGAAAAAAAAATCAAAACAATACACAACAAAAACATACCACCTAAATGACCATCTAAGCTACTAAACTACTAAGTATCAAAAGCAGTAGATCCCACACATAATATTGACTCCCCACTCCCCAGAGAATGGTTGTTATTTATCCTTAACAATACTTCTTAGAAGCTCATAAAAGTAAGTTTTTCACTATTGTGATTAATAATCTTCAATGCAGAAAATTAATAATTTTCTAAATAGTAATAACTGCACTTTAACAACATATCTAGATAGATAGGTATGTGTGTGTATGGTGTGTGTGTATGTATTTGATTGCTGTATATGTATGTGTGTGTGTGTATACTCACACACGCACACACATATAGCAATCAAATCTTTAAAAAATTGACATAACTTTACCCTTTAAGCAAACCCTCTTGCTGCTTGTCTACCCCCAATCAACTTTAAAAATGATAGAACCTTCTCCCATTGCTTTTTATATTCTATAAGAAAACAATCCCTTAACAGTATTGTTGATTTATCCGTATCGGACATATCTAGTAGCTACAACGTCTAGTCTTCTTGCAATGGACTCACGGGATCGTTCCACTTCTACACATGCAATAATCTCGCTGCAGAAATCATACGCTCTATTCTTTTACATACACTATGTATAAAAAAGCATGTATATTCCTTTTTTTAAAAATTTCATTTTTATTGAAGTTTCACAAGAATAAAACAACGTTTTCTTATTGTTAACTCAAATGCAATATATTTCTTGATTCTTCCTAAACTGATCCTGCTTCCATTTTCAATGTCAATCTAATTAACATTTCCCTTGGCACTGCATGAACAATTATTTTGTAGGTACATTGCATTTCATTTTCTTTATCCAGTTTCATGATATCAGTACAACTCCATACATTACACTTTCTAACTAACATCATGAATTACTGACTTCTTAAATTCGCCTCCCTGCCCGACTCGACTATTTGCTATTCTTTCTGAATTTCATCGTCTGTTTTCCCTTTCAGTCTTTGTGATACTGTATCAGCATTTTTATTCTCCATTAAAGTCCCCCACCATTGTTCAACTGTAGGTATTATTTGCATTTTCCACACTTTTGCATATTCAATACGTGCTGTTGTTATCATATACAAAACTATCCTCCAATTTTTCTTTATAATCATATTATCAGCTGCGTCTATCATATTCAGTAAGTACATTGAAAAAGCATGTATATTTCTGTGCAGGATAACTTCTGAGAGCACTTGGGGGTGTGTAAATGCCAAGGGAAAACAGCACAGAAATGCTTGTTTGCTCCAGCAGTAGGGCCAAAATGACAAAAATTCTGTTGTCCTTGCACCCAAGGACAAAATAGTCACCTATCAGCATCTCGAGACAGTACAAATGTCCAGAAGGTGAGATGGCACACACACACACACACTGTACAAAAGATATTTTCTTTCTTCCTCATTCACTCCCCCTCCTTCTCTCTGAGAGAAGGGAAAAAAAATGGGAAGGAAGCAAAAAGCCGCCCGAGGTAAAAAGCCCTATTATGTTGAACCACTAAAGTTTCTGCAGTTGAGGTAAGAGGCAAGAGCAGGAGAGGCAGAATGGAAATGATTCTCCTGAGGAGGAAGGAGATAAAGATACTAAAGATTGGCTGGGATCGCCCATAAAATGCTTAAACGCCCCGGGAGAACGGAGTTCCTCCTAAAAGTCTCTGATGCTTTGGTGGATTTAATTCAGAAGGGATTTACATACTAAAAAGCCTCCAGCAGAGCAAAAGGGGGTGGGATGGAAGGCAACATACATAGACGAAGCCACGCAGGCCTCATTTGGATCTGGAAGCCAAAGACTGTTTCTCAAATGGCTAATCAGACAGGAGAGCAATAAACTAGTGAAAAGAAGGGGAGGCGGAAAGAAATGCAGCTGCTGGGAGAAGACAGCAAGGGTGAAACTCCTCTTAATCAGCCTCCAGGGCAGTTATCCACATTTCTCTTAATCTGGGAGCTCTGGGCTTCTTCAGAAGAAACTTTCCTGTGCAAATCCAAAATTCGGTGCCTTCCAAAGGCAACCATGTTGTATGGAAGCTGCCTATCTTCTGATTATTGTCGTTGTGGTGTCCCTGCAAGTCATTTCCAAATTATGGCGACCCTGGGGTGAGCCTATCAAGGAGTTTCCTGGGGGTGAGAGTGTGCGATGTGCCCAAGGTCACCCCGTGAGTTCCCATGGCCAAGTGCGCAACTGAACTCTGGTCTCCTGGGTTGTAATCCAATGTTCAAATTGCCATGCTGGCTTACACCTCCCAGAATTTTGGTGTGTTCCAATTCATAGTTATCACATTCTTCTGTTAGAACAGGGATAAGGAACACATGGCCTATAGGTTATATGCACATCACACCCATCTCTGGCCATTTCTGGCCATACAGTGGTATAGTGCTATTTTTCCCCTTCCAGTATCCTGTGGAATTTGTAGTTTACTGAGACTAAAGGGATCTCTGGCTAAGGATTCTAAATACCTCACCCTAAGCTACAAACCCCAGGATGTTGAAAGTGGAACAATAGCACTATAACAGTATAGTGCAGAAATGGCTGAACGAAAATGCTTCATACCCTTTGGCAATGGTGAAATGTTCTTTCTTGAGTTCTTGATCCAACCTCTTTGTTTGCAAAAATTAAGCCCCCACTTCTCAACTCATCTTAAAGTCCCAGGCAGGGCTTACAGTTTTCTAAGCGAAACAAGAAAATAATCATGACATCCAAATTACAGCATAAAACTAAATGGCCCAAAATTGCCAAAAGACTAAAAGCAGCAATTTTCAGGAGTGACAGCTGCTTCCAGTGAAAGCAGGTAGAAGGTTAAAAGGAAATAAAAAAAGGTCATCACCTGGCATTGAAAATACAAAGGAACTAGGTACCGCATCAAGGGCGGATCTCTAGAGAGAGAACGTTCAACGTAGGGAGTAGCACCATTGAAAGGCTCTTTCCCCTCACTCTAGAAGTGACGCTTGTGAGGCCACGGACTTGTTTTTGTAACTGTTGTTCAATTTACAGCTTGTGCCTTAGAAAATAAGGCAAGAAACTGTCGAGAGAGAAATGGAAAGTTGATCGGTTGCTTGGTTGAATGCTGACTGGGAGTTCAGTTAGACGAAAGTCGGTGTGAAGTTTTTAGTGTTCGGTCGTTTCCACACTACACTGTTATAGTGCTATTATTCCACTTTCAACCTCCTATGGAATCTGGGATTTGCAGTTTAGGGAGCGGCCTTTAGAATTCTCAGCCAGAGAGCTCTTGGGCCTCCAAAAACTACAAACCCCAGCATTCCACAGGATGTTGAAAGTGGAATAATAGCACTACAACAGTGTAGGGCGGAAATGGCCTCAGACTCGGGTTGGAGTCAGAAAAGAGAGTTTTGGCTGGGGGTCTGATATGGTTGGTCTGAATTAGCTTGAGAGGAGTGTGTGTTAGGGTGTGTGGTGTTTTAAATATTGTAAATAATTCATGCACTATGTTGTGTTTAAATTTATGTAAATAATGTTTTTCTTTATATGCACTTCTGGCCTCTGGAAACAGTATCGGTCTGAGAGCTTGGATTCAGACAAGGTGTCTGTGGTGGCAGCATTGAATCTAGAAGGGTGGTGTCTGTTGAGAATAGAAGTTGTATAAATCCTCATAGGCACCTTGAGGGCATTTAGATGGTCCACACAGTGGGTGTTACACAAGTGGGACAGGAAGAAGTCCTTATATTGTGGTAAGGGTGGGGATCAGGGAAAGTCCTCACTCTTGGAACAGTTCCATATTACACTGTTATAGGCCATTTCTGCACTAGACTGTTATCGTGCTATTATTCCACTTTCAACATCCTATGGAATCCTAGGGTTTGCAGTGCAAACTGTAAACTGCACATCCCAGGATTCCATAGGGTGTTGAAAGTGGAATAATAGCACTGTAACAGTCTAGTGTGGAAATGGCCATAGTGTTCTTATTCCACAATACCAAGAGGAGCCTTGGTCCATCACCAGGGCTGAAGCACAATTCAACCGCACATCCAATCGGCTACTTTAGCTCAGCTGGAGACGGGGGATGCCACCTTCCCGGTCACCTCAGTGGCACAACGTCTTTGTGCCAGGCCAGTTCTGGCTCCCTTTCTTTGCCTTTCAGGCCTAGCTATCCCTGCAGTTCCCTCCTCCATTGCCTGGAAGGGATGCTAATGTCTACCTCGGTGTCAGTTTCACTCTTTCTTTTTCTTAAACATCATTTTCCCCCAGAGATGCTTAGCGTTAAAGCAGAGTGCAGCCTGCCTTTATCAGCACCGAGACAGAGAAGAGGTGAAAAGCCCACCTTGTTATGACTATTAAGATGAAAAAGTGTGACAGCCGCAGCATCCAGTCATATTTATTTCCTTTTTCACCCCCTCCAAAAAGCAAAGCCATCTTCGCCTGAAAGAGCACTTTTAAGGAGAGAGAAATTTCCCAGAAAATTGCCAGATCTGTCAAAGACCTTGTCTGTTACTTGAGAGCTGGAATGGCACAGGCCTAGTCTAAACACCCCGGCTCCAGCCGCTGAGCCAAAGTAAAATTTCAGAATCTCCTGGAATTAAAATTCAATCAGTCCCTCAGATTTTGACGTCGGATTTTGGACTGTGCTTACATTTTCTCAGCAGTGTTGGTTATAGTTTCTTCGGTATTGCTAACCGTTTCAGGGGCTGCGTCTTCCTCGGGCTGAGGGAATTTAAAGGACAAGTTGGCTGAAGAAAAGAGGAGATTAGCAGAATTTCCATGCATGAGCGTTTTGGGTCGAGGAAGAAAGCGTTCAGAGTTGCAGCTGAACATAAGAAAACAAAAATAATAACCACTGCTGATTTACATAACTTCAAAGCGGAGGACAAAGACACTGAAATAGCCAAAGACCATTCCCACACTAGACTGTTATAGTGCTATTATTCCATTTTCAACATCCTATGGAATCCTGGGATTTGCAGTTTGCAGTTTAGGGAGGGGAGTTTAAGGTTTGCAGTTTAGGGAAGGGAGTTTAGGAGAGTTTATGCTCCTCCCTAAACTGCAAACTCTAGGATTCCATAGGATATTGAAAGTGGAATAATGGCACTATAACAGTCTAGTGCAGAAATGGCCAAAGACTTTCTATACCTTAGCATAAATCAAAACGGAGACGGTAGTCAAGAAATCAGAAGAAGATTAGGACTTGGAAGGGCAGCTAGCAATGCTGAAGTATAAAGAGACATCATTGAACACTAAAGTTAAGATTGTCCATGCCATTTTCTTTCCAGTTTCTAGATATGGATGTGAAAGCTGGACAGTGAAGAAAGCTGGTACGAAAAAAAATCAGCTCATTCAGAATGAAGGAACTAGATAAGAGCCTCAAGTGTAAAGCTACATCAGGATCCTCCATGGTGTAATATTTCCAATGTCTAGTATATATAGTTGTAACAAGGACCTAAATATCCCAAAGGTACCAGATCCTTGGAAGCTAAGCAGGGTCTGCCCTGGCAAGTACTTGGATGAGAGACTGTCAACAAATGCCAGGTGCTGTAGGTTATATCTGAGAGGAAGGAACTGGAAAACCATCCCAGAGCGTTCCTTGCTGAGAAAGCCGTATGAGGTACAAAGGGTCATCGTAAGTTGGCAGGTGACCTGAAGTTCTGACCTTGGTCAGGTCACATCCTCTCAGCCTCAAAGGAAGGCAAAGGCAAATCCTCTCTGAAGAAGTCTTGCCAAGAAAGCCTCCTGATATGTTCACCTTGGGGGTTCATCATAAGTCAGAAATGACTTGAAGACACACAGCAACAACAACCATGATGATAATGATCCTGCCTTTCTGTCAAAATTGGTACTCAATGTGGCTAAGAACAATCCACTAAAAATATACCAAAAAATGAACATTATAGTGGAATTAAACTATTCACAGCATTCAAACAATTCAAACACACACTTCAAAAGATAAAAAGTACCAGTGACACAAAAGGTGGAAAGCAATTAAAAACAGTTCGGTTTAAAACAATGCAGTGCCCGTAGCCCATTCTTTAAAAACTTTCCATTTCAAAAGCCTGCTGGGATAAAAAGCATTTTGCCTGCCGTCAGTAGGCCAGTAAGATAAGATCCCCATGAGGTTTTCTTGGCGAGATTGCTTCAGAGTGGATTTGCCTTGGTCTTCCTTCGAGGCTGCGAGTTCCAGAGTCTCGGGACAGCCAATGAAAAGGCTCTCCCTTGTGGCTTGCCAGCTATGGCTGCCTGAACAACCAGCCCTTCCAACTTGCCTTTGTTTCTGAAAAATCCCAGGAACGGTTGCAGGGTCTGAATTTCTAGGTGGGAAGTGACTCTGGTTCCCTTCCCGCTCTGTAAACTTTTGCTTTGACGGGGAAACACTTCTAACTGTCACCGAGGATTTCCTAATCCTCTTGGGCTGGGGGCCTCACTCCAGGAATGGTGCTCTGAAGGAATCTAATCTTTTAGAAAATGGCAGGAGTTTGTGCATTCATGAGAATACCTGGGAAGAGCAGGGCTTTCACTAATCTAGGCCTTCTAAAACCTGAGAGATTATTCCCATTGCTTCTTGTTTGCCCGGCTTATGCCTAAAACTATTAGTGGCTTAAACTGAGTTCTTAGAGTTACTGGAATGCCAACTTGGAAGGGGGTTTAGTCATGCAGAAGGAAAGTCTCCTATTGCCTTGGGCGGGATTTCTCAGACAATAGATGTGATTATTAGAGTTCTTCTCTTTTCCTGCATGAAACGGGGGCTGCATTAGAGGCCTAGTTTTCCATCCCTTCCTTCCTTCCTTCCTTCCTTCCTTCCTTCCTTCCTTCCTTCCTTCCTTCCTTCTCTTTCTTTTCTTTCTTTCTTTCTCTCTCTCTCCTGTATGCACAGACTGAGATCCCACATCATGGAGATGGAGCATGACTCTACGCTTATGGAACTGTGTAATGGTTGCACAAGAGTGCCATGTGAATGAACGGTGATGTTCCACAACGGAATTTGAAAACAAATCTGCATGTGCAAATGTGCCATGGCTGAAACAACTCCAGTTTCACAACCTGGAAGTGAAGGCCAGTGTTCCACTTTGGGCAAACATGTCTAACCACTTCTGCAGGGGAATAGACGCATCCATGAGACACACTCTCCAACATTTCACAAATGAAAACTTGGATATGTATGATGGAGCAATATCAGAATGTGGTCAAAATGGCAAAACATTCACAGGGAAGGTCACACAAGCTAGGAGAGGCTGCAGCAGTTTGCCTTTGCTGAGTCTACTGGGAAGGGCAAGACTTTTGTCCTCTCTTGCCTCCTGAGTCAATTGGGCACAAACTACTTTTGCAGTCTGAAATAAGTTTGCAGAACCTGGAGTAAGCTGAGGACAGAGGGAAAAGTGAGAGGAGGAGATAGAAGCAGAGAAGCAGCTGAGAAAAAAAAATATATGGGATGACTGAGAATTAACTGGGACAGTCCCAGCCAAATTGTCACAGCTGGAGGGTATGATAAGAAACCAACAGGATTCTTAAGTGGTAAGAAGGGTTTCTCAACAGAGTTGTCTCAAGGCTCTGAGTCAGCCTTTCCCAGCCCTGGTTCACCATTAGCTCGTCTTGAACTAGAAGAACCATAAAGGCTTCCAAGACAAGCTGGAATGCTGCACGGACAAGAACAGTTTCTTCAGATGAGGGTGGCCAGGTTGAATATGGAACAGGGAACCTGTAACTTTAATGGTTGACAGATCCTGGAGTGCAAAGATGTAGCATAATGTTGCATAAGGTGAACTATATGACATCTTCTCCCTCATTCCCCACCTTTTAGCTTCTACATCCCTCTCAAAATAGCCCTTTACTGGCCAATGGAGAGTGTGGCAGAGAAGCACCCAGCTAGGTTCCTATAAATAGACGTGCAGCACAGACATCATCCTTTAGTGCCGGGCATCCAGCAATAGGCGCATAGCTGGATGCTTCTCTACCACCCCTCCTGTCCTGTTGCAGGTTGGCAGGGGCACCTCTAGTTCAGGGGAACAAACAATGGAGAAATCAAACCAGTTCAAGGTCATATACACACAGTTCATAAGAAAAGTAGTCAAAGTAGTCTGGGGTCAAAGTACCAAAAAACCTCACCTCCAAGCAAAGTCAAATGACAGTCCAGGAGTTTCTATAGAGAAGGATACAAAGAGTTCAGGAACCTAGATTGCAGTGGATGCCACAATGCCAGAATCACCAAAGCTATTGTCTTGTAGCACAGGAATAGCCTTGGCTATACTAATTTGTAGCTAGCTCTAAGCACAGCTGGCCTAATTATCCCAGTATTTCCCTTTTAAGGCAGATCACATCCTTGCGTGTACTTTTCTTGCTGTCACTTCAGTCTGCATTGAAGGATGAAGCTATTTAGCCTCTGGGTCCCTCTCTTCAAGGTCTACGTGTGATGGACTCAGCTCTGGTTCCAGGGCAGGGCTGTTGGCCTCCTCTGGCTCTGACTAAAGCCTGTTATACAGAATCAGCTCTTCCCCTTGTTCATCTGAGAAGGCCTCCTCCAGGCAGAACATGACACCCTGTGCTCTCCACCAGCGAGTAAATGGCTGTACTGAGGGTGGAATGGAGCAGCTAAAAACTGGGTTCACAGAGAACAAGAGAGGAGACATCTCATGGTTCCACCTGGCAAAACGTTATCCTACTTCTTTCTGCTTCAGGATCTGTTAGGTACAGGATTCCTGCCCTGTATTCAGCCTGGCAGCCCTACTTCAGAATCTCATTTGCAGCTGCCAGGACTGATTCCTATTTCTGCTCAGTGCGGCAAAGTGCATGGGAGAAGTGTGTGCTCTGGACCCATGATTGCTCCTAACAGGTTTTGTGAGGTTTGTAGCATTTCCAAAATCTTTCCAGGCCCTTTGACCTGATACAGAAGTGGGATTTTAAAGAGTGGCTGAGATCCTGCCTTGAGATGATGGAGCATGGTGTTACACTTGTGGAATTTCACAGTGGTTCACAATTCTGTCTCATTAATGAACTGTGACACTGTACAACCAAATATTCAAGTGTGCAATACCAACCGCATGCAGAATATGCTGTCTGTAATGCACATTGGCTTGTGCAACACCATTGCCTTTGCAAAACTGTACCTACGTCCCTAAACTGAACATGGACTTTTCGTATGAGACAAAAATGTCCAATTGCTTCCACAGGGGAGCTTACGCACATGTAAGATACCAACAGGATTCTGGACAATGAGTGTGCATATTATGAGCTAAAGGTAAAATCTACCCTGTTCCTTTCTCGAAACTATTGGCAGCATTTTGGCTTACTGACCCTTTCCTTTCCATCTTCCAAATGCTGCACAGTTGGCTAAGCAAGCAGGCTGCTGAGTGAGAATAATTTTCTGTTGGATTCCTGGAGAGTCACACTCAGCCTCCTTCTTCTCCCCGTTGGGAAGCTGAGAGAAGAGAATGACCTCTTTGGTGGAATCTGACATCAGGAATTTCTATGTCCCTACCCTTCCCAGAATGCATGCAGCCAAGCCAGCAAACAGGGAGAAGCAGCATGAAATAACTGCAAATAATTAAGGGATTGGAGAGCTGTGTCTCAGAGAACTGGGGAGTTTTCACTATCCATAAATAGCTCACTTTGCCTAACTGCTTAACTCTTCATTCCGTCTCTCTCTGGCTCACAGAAGTGTGGCCCCCACTGGGATGGTGCCTGCATTTACACAAGGTAGAAAGTTCACTGGTATATTTTTAAACCGGATCAGAATGCACTCAGGCTGGTAATGTGCCTTGTTTGTTTGTTCCAACGGGGACCACTTGCTTTGTCTCCCAGTGAATTCTTCCCTTCCCTTTGGCTGGTAAACTGAGCTGTGGCAGGTGAAGATTGTACAGAGACACTGCAGGAGGTAATGCTGCCCGGAGCAAAATTAAAGCAAGCCAGAAAGCTTTGCCCATTTGCAAAGGATCCTGGGATCTTATGGTGTGCTTCAACATGCATGTTGCAGGGTTTGGAGCTGCTGAGGAGGCAGTAACGCTGTGATAGACAGAAAGTAAGGAAGGTGGGATTGGAAGAACTGAACAGGATTGAATCAAAGAGATTTCCAGCTCTGTAATAGTAGTTAAGTCCAGTTTTGCAATTTTGTACTGATCTGGAATGAAGTGGAATGTCAACCAATGCTGCTACCGGTGTCACCATAACAAAGAAATGGATAGCATCACACCAAGGGGGAAGACCTTGCAAAGCTTAGGAAGCCCTGTTCTAGAGGTCCATACTGTTGTTTTTGGTATATATCCTGCATGATATAAGCCAGGCCATCTCTGAAATCCAGTTAACAATTAATACAAATTCATTAGTCAGCAGGCATCCTTATCCAGGACCCTGCCCTGCCCTCTTAAGAGCCCATAAAACCCTCTCAAACAGGCTTTTTAATCATTGCCTAGCACAGCTCCAAACATGAGGCTGTTTAATTATAATGGCAGCCAATTGCCTTTTTTTTTAAATTCCTTCACTGTTGAAACCATTAACAATTATCAAATTACATTCTGCCAATTGACTTGCCTCAAGGGGTCGGTATGTTAGCAAGATTGGTGAAGCGATGTGAGCACATAGGGGGTGGAAGGAAAGCATACATATGGATGTGGACTGACAAAAAGATGTCAAGTATGGAATTCAGCAAGAGAGGTTTGGAGGAGACCACCAGTTTATCTGCTCCAACATTCTGTTGCTAAATAAGACCGGCCAGCTGGCCTCAGGCCTTCATCAGCTTGTGTATGAAGAAGATGGACATCTTCTGGTGATTGTCTTCAGCACCTGCCACCCAAAATATGGTGACAGGCTTGGGCAATGTTGGCCTCCAGCTGTTGTTGAACTATAGTACCTTGGGATAGCTAGGGCTGATTGCAACCTAGAGAGGCCCAAGTAAGTTCCTCATCCTTGCTTAAGCTGGTATCATTTGACCTGGTTGGTTTCCTGTAGCAGAACAGGAGAAAAGTCCAGCTACATAACCCTGACCTGCCTTGGGATAAGTTCTTGCTATGGGATAAGTTATGCTACGCCTTTTTGATGAAGGATTTCCACCCTGGTGTTCATGCCTGCCTGCCTGCCTGCCTGCCTAGCTAGACGGCTGGATAACAGTACATGTGAAAGGGATCTAGGAGTCTTGGTGAACCACAAGCTGAACATGAGTCAGCAGTGTAATGCAGCAGCCAAGAAAGCCAACGCGATTCTTGGTTGCATCAATAGGAGTATGGCGTCTAGATCAAGGGAGGTAATGGTACCACTCTATTCTGCATTGGTTAGACCTTATCTGGAGTCCTGTGTCCAGTTCTGGGCAGCTCATTTCAAGAAGGATATTGACAAACTGAAGCATGTCCAGAGGAGGGCGACTAAAATGGTGAAGAGTCTGGAAGCCATGCCTTATGAGGAACAGCTTAGGGAGCTGGAGATGTTTAGTCTGCAGAAGAGACGGCTAAGAGGGGACATGATAGCCATGTTTAATTATTTGAAGGAATGTCAGGTCAAGGAGGGAGCGGGCTTGTTTTCCATTGCTCCAGAAATAAGGACAAGGAGTGATGGATTCAAACTACAGGAAAAGAGATTTCTTAGGAAGAACTTCCTGATGGTCAGAGCTGTCTGCCAGTGGAATCTGCTGCCTGTGGTGTGTGGTGGAGTCTCCTTCTTTGGAGGTTTTTAAGCAGAGGCTGGATGGCCATCTGTCAGGAATGCTTTGATGGGTGTTCCTGCATGGCAGAATGGGGTTGGACTGGATGGCCCCTGGGGTCTCTTCCAACTCTATGATTTTATGACTCTATGACTCTACCTACCTACATATGTTTATTTCGGTCAATGACCAGCATAACAAACAAGCAAACAAAAGGAGCAAAATAGAACAATAAAAAATCCAATGAAATGCATTAAGAAGAATAAATCACTAAACAGAAAATTGAAAAGAACATTAAATATAATATATTTAAATATTGAATATAAAATGTTTGAATTCCAATGGTCTGAGAAAAAGGCCACATAGCATGATAATCTCTTTGATACCAGGATAACATCCTACGCTGACAAGCTATAGCTGCCAGTGTTTATGCCCAGTGCAAGTCATATGCAGGATTATGGCCATAATCTCCAAAGAGGAATGAGATCTTATCTGGAACAAGGCTAAGCCAACACTAATAGATAGTAGGGCCGGTCCAAATGTTAGGCAAAATGAGGCAGCTGCCTCAGCAGTCAATTTTAGATCATGGGCAGTTATTTTGTTCCTTAGATAGTGGATACATTGGTGGATTTTTAAACTCCAGGACAGGCTGTTGTGGGAATTTCTATCCTAGGCACCACAATAGTTTGTCTGTTTCGTGCATCATGCAGCTTAACCAGAAAGCAGGGCCCATCTGCTCTTCTGTCTCAGGCAGCAGAATATCTTGGGTTGGCTCTTGCACACGACCATCCCCAAGTGCCTCATTCTCTTCTGAAGTAAGCTTTCTTTTTCTTACCCTGCCTCTAAGGAATCTTTAGGCTCTGCAAATTTTGCAAGCAGCCTAAACAGCGTGTGAAGTTGATGCTTTACATCTCAACACAGAATCTCTTTGATGGATGTGCACTTGATTTCCCTCTTATCATCTTTCAGTTCCATAACAAAATGCTCTGAATTATGGGTACCGAAATCAACAAGCCTCTTGCCATCCAGACTCAAAGCAAGAAACTCTTGTTTCTTTCCTTGAGAAGAGGCGGGGTGTGTGTGTGTGTGCAATGACCTCCAGGTGACATTTGGGGGACATACCCCAACAGGAACTCCTCAATTTTTATATATATATATATATATATATATATATTTATTTATTTACATGCATGCCTCCAAATGTCCCCAAATGTCCTCTGTCGTGTGTGTAGGATGAGGGCACGTTTTTAGCTCATTTTACATCCAGGAGAAGCCCTTTTTTAGCAATAGCAAATAACCCCAAAATCACTTCCTGTTAGGAAAAAAAAAAGAGAGAGAGTGAGAGAGAGAGAGAGAGAGAGAGAGTCTTCCCTGGTCTATAAGGACCCAGATGGTGGTGGGGGAATATTACAAATGGAAACATTTCCTCCATATGCCCTCAAGAGGATATTTGAGAGTAGAAAGAAATTTCCCCATAAATTGGCTCTGGGGAGCCACATAGAACCCTGAGAGCTCTATGTAGCCCATGGACCACACTTTCCCCAACTCGGGATTATAGCTACCCAGCTGTATGCACCTTGGTTTCCTCCTCATAGATTGCTTCTTGACAATCTGATATTTGTAAGCATGGAGGAAAGTGGCCGTGAGCTATCTGGTTCATACGATCCAGCTCTCTCAATTTGGCACCAACTGGTCCTGATTAATTCTCTTTTGTCCCACATTTTTAGCACCTTTTAAAAAGTCTTTGTTTCTCTTTCCTCCTTCCACAGTCCCCCCTCTGTCCTCACTTTACTTCAGTTGCTGCAAAAGTAGTTTGTGTTCTGTTGACTCAGTGGGTGAGAGAGGAGAGGAGAGGAGGAAAATCTCACTCTTCTCAGCAGCCACAGTTAAATGCAAATTGCTGCAGCCTCTCCAAGCCCAAACCAGTATAGTCCAGCCCCTCTGGAATGGCAGTAACATCCTAGGCCTAAATCCTATTACAGTCCTCCCTCCATATTCACAGGTTTGACCTTTGCAAATTTGATTATTTGCAAACATGCGTGTCTCCCTCTGCTATTCTCTTTCTCTCATTCCCTTGCATTTTGTCTCTGAGTCAGAGAACTTGCACCTAGCCAAGCAGAATGTGGCAGGAAGGCTTACCTGAGCCTTCCTTTCCCCCTCTGGGTTCACCCCTTCCCATGCAAAAATGGAAGAGAGTGAGGAGTGGGGGAAAGCTCACACGAACCTTCCTTTCCCCTCTGGAACTCCTCCTTCCATTCCTGTACATTTTGCCCCAGCGGGGAAAATGTGTGCCAAGGCAAATGGAAGGGAAAGGGAATAGAGGGGAACGCTTGCACAAGTTCTCTGCGTTGGGGCAAAATACATAGGGAAGAGGAGCTCCAGAGGGGGAAAGGAAGGCTTGTACAAACCTTTCCTCCCATTCCCTTCTGTTTTGCACAGGAATGGGAGTGGGGGGAGTTATTCATGGTTCTTCTACTTTTGTGAGGATTCTGCACCCCGAACCCTCATGAAAGTGGAGGGACCACTGTAATATTCCCCACCAAAACAGACCTATTGGGTCAGTGGGAATTACCGGAGTGTTGATTCACCATTCAACAATCGATTCAGTAGGTCAGTTCTGAAGCTGGAGCTGGCAGTAAGGTTTAGGCCCTGGAGATAACCAGAATCTCCCTGACTAACACCTGTATAGTACTCTATCACACCTGTGTATGGCATTTTTGGATCAGTACATGGTTGTGGTGGGGGACTGAAGGTGCAGCTGTCTCCATTGCCAGAGAAATGTCCTCTACTGGCTCAGTAGCAGGTGAGGAGCTTGATTGAGGCAACTTCCTATGCTGTCCCCTCCGCCACTGTGCCACCCGTTGCCGTTTGAATCCTGCCATCATGGTGTCATCTCCCTCCAGCTACCCCCAATTAATCCTCTGCTGTCCCACTTTTGCAACTGCCTTGAAAAGGTCCTGGTTTCTCTCTCCTTTTTTCCCTTTTGTCTTCTGCATACTTCAGTTGCTGCCAACTGAGTTCAAACTGCAAAAGTAGTTTGCGTGCCATTAACTCAGAAGAAGGGGAGAGGAGAAAAGGGGCAGAATCTTGCCTTTTCCAGCAGATTTGGGCTACCTCCCAGCATGTGTGTTCTTCCTCATTAATAACTTTTGCCATTTCAACCACCCACTGATGTTGCTTCACCGCATGTTTCCTGATTTCCATCTGAGAAATGTTGGCGTGTATGCACTGACAATAACCACACTGGTGTAGTAACACTGGCCAGCTGGATTCCATCCTATCCTTGCTCTTACGGTTGTGTCTTTTGCTGCCAATTGCTTGTCACCCGAGTGTGGGAAGCATCCACTTTTTGTGATAGCAACTTTTTGAATCCTGCAGCCGAGAAGGTCAGTGGCTGGGAGGTTTTGGGAGATGATACTCTAAAACGGTAGTTTTTTCCCCAGCTTTAGAAAAAATTGTTTTGCAAGCTGATACAAGGACATAGCAGCTACCAGCAATACTGATCCTGGTGGTATTTTTCAAGTGCTGCAATTCTTGATAGATGAAGTCGAAGAAGGGCTGTTGTCTCATTGCAGCACTTGCTTAGCAATTTTGCCTCTCAAATTCAAGGCCAAATTTCTTCAAGATCGTGTTACTGTGCGTGAGAAATGCAGTGCTCCAGTTACTTACTCATAACGCAACCTATGTATCGCTGGCAAATAGATCTGGCCAGAGTTCAAATTAATGTATTCCAAGAGTTCACGTTGGGATGACAAGCTGACCCACGGAAACAGCAACTCTAAATTGACTCTTAGCTGAGATTCCTTTAAATAAAAGAATAATAACAAACCAAATCCTAGTGGAAATGAATGTAACCAAGGGGACTGCTACCTTTAGTGTGGAAAATTAAAGGCCATGTGATCCACTGCTCTCATTAGTGAGGCAACATGAATAAAACCTCAAGGGGCATCTTTGCTAGCTTGGTATAATCTCGTCTATATATTTATTTATTCAACTGATGTTCCACCTTTTCCCCACAAATGGGATTCAAGGAGCCTTTGCATGTCAAATTACATCTCTTTACTGTGGAGCTGAGGAACCTTTGGCTCTGCCGATGTTTTGGATGGCAGCACCCATTGTCCTTTGCCATTGGCCACGCTCGTAGGGCTTTTGGGATCCGAAGTCCCAAAAGCGTCTGAACGGCAAATAAGCCCTGTGATTAAATGCCAAGGTGGTTAGTCTAGTTACAAGAATGTTATTTTTTCAGAGTAGTGTGGAGATTCACAGAATGTCCTATGTTTGCCAGAGCTGTTGGGGGTAGGAGAAGAGCACAAGAAAGGAGTGACGAGAAAAAGCAAAATGGGTGAATGGAGACAGGGCCATCAGGGGGTTGAATGACAGTAACCCTGTTAAGAAGTTGGCTCTTCTCATCCTGTTGCCTGAACTCAGACAGAGATAGAGATTCAGGCCTCTTTGTGAGTAAATACCGGTAGGTTATTTATAAAGTCCTCCTTCACAAGTAGGGTAATAAATTGGTGGGGCTGAAGAATATCTATCATGTTCAGTAGAGTAAAGGAAGGTGCTGAAGAAAGAGAACTGCAGCCCATCAAGGAAAGAAGGACGGGAGGAATGAACAATGGCAGGAAGGAACTGAGAGACCGGCTAACTGCCTGGAAAGAACTGGAGAAATCCCCTCTTCCTTTCGGCTGAGAATAAAAGGTGCCTTTTTCTTGCAAGAGGGCATGGTGACCGCATAGCATCTTGGAGTTGGGAAAGACTACAGGGACTGTCTAAACTTACTTCCCACTCCATGCAAATTCTGCAATGCAGGGTGCAACTGTGGCATCCGTGACCAATGGCCCCTTGATGACGGCTCAGCCCCCTGTCTGTGCCACTGCCAAATTGCTTTTCGCAAGAAGAAGGTGCTTGTGTTGTTTAGATGAAGTCTCCTTCTCTGCAATTTTCACCCACCAGTTCTAGCTGCGCCCTCTGAAACAACAAAGAACGTGCCTGCCCTGTCTTTTGGCGTGAAAGCTCCTTGGATATTTTGAACACTGTTATTATGTTTCCCCCCTAATTTTCTCTTCTCCTGCAGTCTAAACAGAGCAGGCTCTCTCTGTGTTGCTGTTAGCTAGGTGCTTCAAGTAAATCAGAATTTGGGCTTTGGAAGCAACAGGCAAAGTTGTCTGTAGCTCCTTCTCACCCTAGCTGAGGGAGGATGGAGGACCCAGAGCAGCTGATGGCATCTGTGTCAGTGGGAAGGTCAATCTGCTCTGGTTTTCAGTCTGAGCTTTCAAGGAACTATCCAAGGTGCTAGATGCTATTCTCCAAATAGGACAGACCATTGAAATTTTAGAGTGAAACCCAGAGCAAATCCACTGCATCCCTGACATGAAAGCAATCAAATACACTGGGAAAGAGTACACCAAGCTGCAGAGCTTGGAAAGTTACCATTAAAAAGCAATTAATTCTGGTAATTCATCATCACAATGTTTCAGGACTAATCCTATTACCATTACGATTATACACACTGTCAAAGCAACTACAGTACTTTTTGCCTGGCTTGTTTGTTACTTTTCTATTACTGTCTGTTACGTTTTTTGAGAAAGAGAGAGGAATGGAATAGAATAGAAGAATGGAATGGAAGTCCGATTTAATTTTTTAAAACCAAAATGCATCTTAAAAGTAACCTTTAAAGCAGGTAGAAAAGGTTGCTTATTACACCAGCAAAGTAACTTCTCATTTGTTGTGTTACTTTCAAAGCATACATTTCTGAATTTTTGATAATTCCTTCCTCCTCTTCCTGCAAAAATAGTTAATGGGAGCAACACCCAACGGTTCTTATGTCCTGGGAGAGGAGAATCTTCTCCCGGTTTTTAGTCTGAACTTTAAAAGTTGCAGTCCAAAGTGTTGAACCTATTTTGAAGAATGACTGTAGTATCCTGGAGCTCTCCTTTAAAGTCTGGGATTAAACCCAGAATGGATTCAATCCCCCCCCCTTTAATATGGAAGCCCCAAGAACTCACTGGTTACAGGTAACTATATTACTTTTAGTTTGAGTTTGCTCTTTCAGCTGAGCTTTTGGCATCGTTGCTTTCTGCTTCCAAGCAGTCTGGACAGGAGGAATTCTCAAGGCTAGGAAACACTGGGTCGAACGATGATCAGTTCTGTCCTTGACGTTGCAAAGGCTCAGGTGAGTCGGACAAGAGCTAAACGCGGATGCTCTTCCAATTGAAAGCTGATGGGGTGTCTCCCTGGAAAATAGCAACAGCCCAGCCTTTTGCAAAAAAAGACAATTATTTCTCCCTCATTGGAGGTGATTGAATTCCTCCATCAGCAGCGCAAGGAATGGAACAGCTTCAGCAGAGAAAAAAAGAGAACAGGAGAGAGAGAGATGGACGAATCGGCCTATTTCCAGTCTGTGTCACTTTCATGTGTGCTCGCTTAGAAATCTATTCCACCTGGTTTCCACCACAGTTATTGGAGATTTTTTCTGTTTTGAAAAGCACTAAAGAAATTGGAGAGAGATCTCAAAATGCCCAGAAGAGGCTTGTTTTAATATTTGTCCAATAAATGTTTTGAGAACTCCTCATTCACAAATGTCTGAACTTTGATTCCAAATACCCCATGAAGAAGGTCTTAAGAGTAAAAAAAAATAAAAACCTTTCTTTTGACCATCTTGAAATCACTTCCAGTTTCTTCTGTAGATTTCATCAATTGCTCCCTAGTTTCTTCTTAGTTTTTTGGAAGAGAAAAAAAAATTGCGCAAAACCTCATGTAGCCAATATAGGCAATGGTTAGGAATTCTGGGTGTTGCAGTTCAACAATATATGGAGGGTTAGGTCAATCCCACTCGTGGTCTAGATCCAACTGGTGGTTCAGGTACAGTAGACAATTGAATCAATGGATGCATGGTAAATCAACATTAATATAAACTCCATTAATTAAACGTGTATATTCTAGTTGGGACTAAAGCATTCCATGGTGCACAACTGGATCTATTCTAATGTGCATCTCTGTTCAGAGCAGAATGGACTGTTTCTAAGGTTTTTATTTCTATCTTATACTTTTAAAAAGTGGTTCCAGTGCATTCATGCTTAGAACGGATGGTTTGTTAAAGAATAAGCCCAAGCAATTTTAAGATGTAAGATGCAGAATTAATGTGAAAGGTTTACTTCTGGCTCAGTCCCTCTGGTTAGAAACTTAAACAACAGTAGCTACTTAAAGCATTAAAATAATGTAGCATCCAGACTTCGACGTGTCCTTAAATATGTTGCTCCTCATACAGTCTTTTGAACAGGAACTGATCTTATCCTCAAGAAGACAATAGGCCATCTAAGGACCGTGTAACCCAGGGGTTGGAAACATCGTATTGGCATCTGGATGTTGACGTCAAAGAGGGATGCAGAGATTGGATAGAATCCTATTGGTTAGTTCCATCTAGAGGAGACCCATTACATTTTTGGTGAATAGTGAGTCAACACATAGGAAAACCCAGGCCATTTAATGGTTCTGTTTTAGGCAGGATTGATAATAGGATTTAGGCTAGTGGTACCCAAACCTAAATCCACTTAACTTCTAAGGTCAGATGGAATCCTAGACTGCTACACTATCCAAAAGACTAAAAACATTTAAAAATGGCTGTTAAAAACAACAGATAAAGAAAGCACAGATAGACAGCGTGGCACAATTCTACAAGGCCCAGACCCCTTCAGCAGTCAGTCCTCAAAAGGTTGCTGAAATAACAATAGCAGCTACAACAACAATTGTAATAGTCTTAACCTGTCTACGGAGAAATAGCAAGAAAGGTGCCAGTCTAAGTGAGAGTACCACCCTGTTCTGCTTTGGTCAGACCCCATCTGGAATACTGTGTCCAGTTTCTGGGCACCGCAGTTCAGGAGCGATATTGATAAGATGGAATGTGTCCAGTGGAAGGCAACCAAAATGGTAGAAGGCCTGGAAAGCATGAAGCCCTAAGAGGAACGGCTTGGGAGCTGGGTATGTTTAGCCTGAAGAAGAGAAGGTTAAGAGGTGACATGGTAGATATGTTTAAATATTTGAGGGGATGTCATATGGAGGATGGAGCAAGCCTATTTTTTGCTGCACTAGAGAATAGGACATGGTGTAATGGCTTCAAACTTCAGGAAAAGATGTTCCATCTAAACATTATGAAGAACTTCCAGATGCTAAGAACAGTTTGACAGTGGAATATGCTGCTTGGAGTGTGGAGGAGTCTCCTTCTTTGGAGGTTTTTAAACAGAAGTTGGGTGGCCATCTGTCAGGAATGTTTTGATGGTGTATTCTTACGTGGCAGGGGTTGGACTCAATGGTCTCTTCCAGCTCTATGATTCTAACTTCTCTGGGAAGAGACTTCCAAAGGCTGGGAGCAGCCACCGAGGAGGTCGTCTCCTATTTTCCTGCCAGACAAATCTGTGAGGATGGTGGGACAGAGATAAGTATTTCCCAACAAAAGCTACATGTTCCTTACTACTTGAAGAACATGAGATACTTGGGAACATACACATTGTCCTATTTGGTATTTTTAAGGAATGTAAATGCATAATAGCCTAAGTTTTGCTCAAACAATAATGACAAGTACACCCTGTGTTACAGATGGAGCAGCAAGCTGCTACGCGGCATAGTATCTGTGTGTATTTGGTTTTGCCAGATGGGAAAACTGGGGCGTGGGGGAAGGAGAAGAATAAAAATCAGTTGCAGTAGCTGATTCCCACACCAGTGGGCCAGTACATCCATTCTGGGTTTTAGTCTGAACTTTAAAGATGATATCACAGATGCAGAACTGTGGAAGAGGAGGACCTACAAGTAGGACTGCCTTGGTTGTTCCCAGAGCTTTGTCCTCAGGAGGAAAGGAGAGCCAGTTGTTGACCTCAGTTAATGTCTCTGCAGGGGTGTGTGGCTGAGGAGGCCAACAGAAGAACACTAGGGGGCTCTGGAGGAGAGGGAAAAGACAGAAGCCGCATGACAGGAGAAGGGCTGTAAGAGTCTTTAGATCCGAGCACCGGGATGTGTGAAGAAGATCAAGGGAAGGCATGAGTGGGCTGAGGCTTTTCTTAGCTGCTTGTCTGGGAAGGATCTTGGAGGCACAGTTGGGAGTCCAGAGAGAGTCAGGGAGGGGGCTGAGGACAAGCCCTGCTCCCCATAAGAAGAACAAACCAAGGAGCCAGTAAACAGTGGCTAGCTGAAGTGAAGCACCCTTTGTGCAAAGACATTCTTCGTATTGAATTGCTGATGATTCTGCTGCCTCCTCGAGACTCTAGCAATACCTGACCATCTCAACTCTTCATCCTGCAACCACTTAACAGGGTCTTGCCAAGGCCTATATATAGAAGATACTTACAGGGACTTGTGCTGCTGTCCTTCTACTTGGCCATGGACAGGTTGAACTTAAAAATCTTTTATTCCTACTTGAGAGGCTCTGGAAGTGTTTGCGAGGTCAAGCAGGTTAGGAGCATTTGATGTACAGACCCTGCAGTATGACCTATTTGGGAGCAAGGGGTTAGCACCTTGGAAAACCTTTTTAACATCTTGCATTGAGCTGGTTCTCTGCTGCCAACCAAATGGAGTTAGGAATCCTGGCTAGCAACATGGCCAAATGTTAACAGCTCTCCAGTGGCATGAAAGGGTTCATTCGTATCGGTGAGCTTGTTGGATAGTTTTGCATTTGCTTTGCAGTCTGAGGCTGTGAAAATATATGAAGGTTGAGCAGAGACTGCCGAACCCTCAGAGCTATTGAGAGATTGGGGAGTTGAGTCATGCTTACACAATTTGATTTTCTTTTTTTCCTTCTGTACTATACTATTACCATCTTCCATTGGCCTCAGCCTTAGGGGAGTGCATCCCAACCAAGGCTCCTCATATGTCCAGCAATGCAGAATTAGATTGCCGGTTGAGAGACCTGGGTAGAATTTGTTTGAGGTCCTAACTGGCTGTAAGTGGATGCCGTAAAAGGGCTGGGATACCTCTCAGCTGTGTATTGTCTATTGCATCATCTATCACAAATAAACTTTATGATAGAACCAGGGTTTGATTCCCCACTCAGTCGTAAAAACTCACTGAGTGACCTTGGGCGCATCACGCACTCTCAGCCTCAAAAAACTCTGTGATAGCTTCACCTTAGGGTCGCCATAAGTTGGAAACAACTTGTAGGCATACCACAAACACAATAGCAGTAATGTGTGTTAGTGTTCTGCACTGCATAATTTGGGGTGGCCTGGAACCACACTCAGTTCCGGTGCAAGACAAGTCTGTCCTAAAACCTTGTGTGGATTCCCTGCCTCGTGGAGATGGAATCCATCAGCTTCTGCTGCTTAAAATGGAATTCCCCAATGTGATGCTGAAAATGTGTATGCGTAGGGAGTCTTTTGTACTTTGATTTAGAAACAGCCATGGTAGGGGGGAGATAGTTGCTACTGTGTAGAACCAGGAAAAACTATTTTAAAAGAGTAAAAGCTCAGAGGATGAACATTGCGATCATGTAATGAAGGAAGAACAATAAATGTGACTGCTCAGTTAGGCGTAATGAATCTGCTGAACTCTTTAATAATAGATGACCATTATACTCAAGGAGGCTACAATCTGACACTCACTAACCTCAGCTTCTCTGCAGTTCATAGAGGCTGGACTAAACCCAATTGTTATTCCCCAAGTAGAGGAGACCTGTTGAACCATGGCAATTGCCAGAATCTGAAAGCTGGAAGGGACCACAAGGAAAATCCAGTCCAGTCCCCTGTCTGATAAGAACTTACACAGTCCCTGACTAGAATGGTCAACGAAGATGGAGCTGGTGGGAGAGGCAGTCTGAAATGTGGGGAGGACTGGGGGAAGCCAGCTATGGATGATCCAGACCATGAGAAACCTCATGGTTGCACAGATGTTTCCAAAGTATTGAGGCAGAGGCTAAGATCCAGGGATGCCCTTTGGTAACAAACTCAGTTGGATCAGGACTTGCTGGAAAACTGCTCCAGAGACTTTCCTAGCCCTCCAGAGCAGGTTTCTGGATGGACGGGCCAAAAGTGACAAGGGGTACCACTTCTAGTGGAAGCAGGATCCGTAAGTCGTACAACCACTGGAATTTGGTCAAAGTAAAGAATTGGAGTTGAAAAATTGGGTCCATCTCAGATTACTGATGTGAACAATTGTCCAAATCTCTTACCACCATTGGAAACTTAAGAATTACCTTACTTACTTTAGAAGGAAAGCCAGCCAGTTCCACCTGTTTCCATGAGCTGGGTTTGAGTGAACAAGGGGCCTTTCTGCCCTACACTGTTATGGTGCTATTATTCCACTTTCAACCTCCTATGGAATCCTGGGGTTTGCAGTTTAGGGAGGGGCATTTAGAATTCTCAGCCAGAGAGCTCCTTGGCCTCCAGAAACTACAAACCCCAGAATTCCACAGGATGTTGAATGTGGAATAATAGCACTATAACAGTGTAGTGTGAAAAGTCCCAAAGTGTCTGATTGACTTGACCAACATTTGTAGACCGCTAAAAACAAAGCCAACCAACCAACCAAAAAAAACCCCACCCACCACAAGCATCTCGTCACATGAAGCGGTTTCTTAAGAAACATTAGCAGGTGAGGGAAAGGCTTGAATATGCATAAATCTAATCATTGGGAAAACAATTTACCCTTCCCCCTGTCCTTTATCATAAGCTATAGCTGCCTGGTCTATTAACTCCAGATGGTTTTTTATTCCACAGCACGAGCACCTTGGAGTGGGCGGAGGCCGCCTGCATGGTTAATTTGGACTTGTTTGCCATGGGATTTTGAAGCTCTTAGAAGTCCACCAGCTCCCCGTGGAGCTCAGAACATCTGCTCAGCTTGTCTTCAAGGACATTAAGTGATCTACAGGAGGTCTGCCACAGTATTTTTCATATGTGAATGGATGCAGCCGAGTTTAAAGAATTTTAAGGGTGCTGCCATCGTCCTTCAGGAAGCGATCATATGTTAAATAATTCAGGTTGCCTCTGGGCACCAAAGCAGTATAGCGTGTGGCTCTAAGAATACAGGGAGCTGACACAAAGAAGCTCTGGTCACAGGCCTGTTTAGCTTGGCATCGTTCTTCCCCAAAGCTGGAGGAATTCTATACCATGGCTGGGGAGCATAGCCATTGTGGCCAAGGTCTGAGGATTATGGGAGCTGGAGTCCAACAAGGCCATATGTTCTCCCTCTCTGGTCTGCATGGGTCTACACCCTCAGCTCTCCAGGATTACAGTCTGAGGTCCTTCCTATCTCTACTCTAGGAACTGAACATGGATTCCTCTACGTGGAAAATTTGTGTGCTTTACTACCAGATATCTGCCACTCCCACAGATATTGAGGAAAAATCAAGCTGGAAAAACGCCATTTTGAGAAGATAATGTCCAAGTAGCAAAAGCTTAAAATATCACTCTTACATTGCCCCCACCCCTCTTGGGGCCTTTTCTCCCTGTACTGTTATAGTGCTATTATTCCACTGTCAACATCCTGTGGAAATCTGGGGTTTGTAGTTCACTGAGCTCAAAAAGCCCTCTTGCTGAGAATTCTAAATGCCCCTCCATAAACTGCAAACCCTAGGATTCCACGGGAGGTTGAAAGTGGAATAATGGCACTATAACAGTGTAGTGTGGAAAGGCCCTTGGTCTCTCAATCACAACTTTGTGGAGCTGTCTTGCCTTTTAAAAACCTACTATCAGGGCAATGTTCCAAATGGCAACATTTCCATTTCAGCTGCTTCGGAAAAAAAAAAAATCCCAAATTACAGGATCCAGTCACGCTTTCCTTTAGTTTTTGGCTACCTAAACATCAGGATACCAGTCAGCAAATGCACAACAAATATCATATGTAAATTAAAACAGCTAAATCCAAACATAGGTCATTGGGGCTTTACATGCCAATTTAAGCCACACCATGTGTCATATTTATCTCTTTCATACACTGCAAATTTTGCTGGTTGTTATACTATGCGATTGTTTAGAAGACTGGGGTTACGTGCATTGCATGACCAACATATTGACTGATCTAGAAGCTGTAAGTTGGCTTTATTTGTCTCCTCGCAATTTCAGACAAATGATTGCAGGATGTCGTCTTCCAGCGGGCGAAACCAGGATTTCTATAAAACTGGAAGAGATGTAAAATGTCACAACTAAAAAGGAGATGCCCATGTGGTATGAGGCGTTAGATCTCAATTTATGGATCTGCCCTTTATAGTCTATGATTAGAGAGGGAAACAGCTTTAAAAAAAAAACACCACCCTTGGATCTGAAGGTTAATATACTGAGCAATTTAAGATAAGACAATATGGCTGCTCTTTTTCATACTCTTTGATATACTCATAGGGGAGATCACTGTGTACACTGGTGATGAAAAGACCAAGAAATTTCAATTTGTTCTAAATTGCAATGCAAGCAGTTCTGGATGGAGTTTCCAGCCTAAGGTAAAAAGACAGCCTTAAGGGACGAACCACGGGCCAAAAGCCAACAGTGTACTTTCAAATCCAACTAGGAGAGCTGGGGCTTTCTTCTGCAGCCCTCTGTATCGGGATGATTCTGCACTACTCTTCTTCTCAAAGGAAGCAATGAGTCATTTTAGCAATTTTCTTCCTGCTGTAATAAAGATAAAGATAAACATGGTTTTTGAAGCCTATGTGCAATTCAGAGCTTATTCTGTGCAAAATTCACACTTGGTTGTTTTTGCGTAGAAATCAGCGTTTCTTGTATAGGAAATAGCATTTTCTGAACAGGAGATAATATTCCTATACACACATTAATTTTTGCACAGTGAATGCTGTTTTCCATGTAGAAAATACAATTTCCTGAGCAAAGCACCGTCTGCAAATTTTGCACACTACAAGTCCTGAACTGTGAAGATCCAGGATCCTTCTTAGGATTTCTTGACACCCCAAAAACAAATATGCATGCTTTTCAACAGTCTCTGACAATTTTCAAATATTCTTCCTGTCTCTATTGTTATGAAACCTCTATTCCAGATAATTTCCTGGCTGCACAAGGTGCAGCTCTGCAGAAAGAAGGGGTTTGCCAATTGTGGAAGCAGTGGAATCCAGCAGAGGTGCTCCATTGGATCCTGGCCACCGGGTCTGATTCAATCACTGACAATGGAAGAAGAATGGATGTGGTATATTAAATGTTATCTCCTGCTAATGCCAACAGATCTAACTGCTGTGAAAAGGAGAAAGCTCCAGAGCTAATTCAAAAGCTGGTTATTACTGTATTTGGGAATACAGATTATGAACATCACAAAGAACAAGGAGAGGTTGATTGAGATCCTAACTCAGGGCCATGTAGCACAAACTTGTGCAGAGTTATACATGCATTGTGCTATCCAACCCTTGCATTGAAAGGGAGTGTTGTGCAACTGAATCAAGATGACAATGCACAACCAGATGTGTGCAATGGCTGAGATATGCGCATAGCTTGGCAGATGCATTTCTGCATTCTCCCATTGCTCAGCATCCATCAAGTCATGAGAGGGGCCCCTTTGGCTTTCACTTACTGGTGGGGAATGGCCATAAAGATTCTGGCCATAAAGAAGCAACTATTCTCATCTCAATTGAAGGGGAAAGAAATGAGGGTATGCTATCAAGTGGAGTGCACTTGCATTTTCCTTCCCCCAGGAGCTCAGGGCAACTCTCACATGGAGTACACCCACTTTTCCTGCCCCTTGAGGCTGACAGCAGCTGGATATTTCTTGATCTGAATTGCCTTCCCCCTCCTTCCTCTTCCTTCTGGTAGGAAGAAGCAGAAGCAGCAGCTCCCCCAACAAGACTTGGCAGCCTCCAGGCATGGGAAGTTTTTGGATGGGGCACAGATCCCATTTAATCTTGGAAGCTAAACAGAGTCAGCCCTGGTTAGAACTTGGATGGGAGACTGACAATGGATACCAGGTGTCATAGGCTATATTTCAGAGGAAGGAACTGGCAAAGCACTTGAGTATTCCTTGTCTAAGAAAACCTTATGAAATTCATGAGGTTGCCTTAAGCCAATAAGCGACTGGAAGGCACACACACACACAGAGGAAGAGATAGCTTTCTGGCTCCAAACTCCTCAAGACACCACGAGGCACATATCCTAATGATGGCACTGTGTTTCTCTAAGGAACAGACTTTGCCCCATTGTGGTTTTGAAATTAACTGGGAGGTGGCCAGCCATGACATTGGTGATTTTTAGAAACTGGGATTTTTGAAAGCAATGATGAGAAGAAAGAGGCAGCACTGTATGATGGGGTTTAATGATGGGACAGGTAGGCAAATGCATATTTCTTTATATTCAGGAGTGTATGGCTGGAATCCTGTTGGTTAGTCCCAGATGTACCAAACCCATTGGTTCACTGACTCCACTCTAGTCAGGACTAACAACAGGATTTAGGCCCATGTTTCTCTACATTCAGCAATCCTGAAGACTTTTTTTCCCCCTCCTCAAGTATGCAACTAATGCATTAGTTCACTTACTCTGGAGTCAGCTGGAAGGCAACTGAGAAACATCTCTGTTCTGGACCCATTTTGTACCATTTTTTTTTCCTCTCAAGGAAAAGCATTTCTGTTTTGAAATATCTTGGGAAATTTGAAAATCAGTAAACCTGCCTCACACCATTGATTTGGCCTTCTTCTCATTTTGGTGTGTGGTACCATTTCCTCTGGTTGAACGTAAGCAATGCCGTTGGATTTTCCTACTCATCCATCAGCAAGGCGTCCAGAGTGCAACCGAAGAGCTTGGCCTTCATTGCACATCTATCATGGCATCCCTTGGTGACCTGACTACGACTGAGAAGACAGGCTGACAGATTGAGAAAACTACAGGGAAGGGAAGAGAAGGACAATGCCAAAACCAACAAGCATATCTATTCAACACTGGAGCTGGGCCTCTTCCCTCCTCTACACTCTTTTTCTCTTCTTTTGTCTCTCTTTCTTTCACAGACTTGTTATACAGCTAAATCCTATTGTTAATGCCAACTCAGGTAGACTCTCTCAATTCTCTGGGTTTACCTATGCGTTGAATTACCATTTAGCCATTGATTCAATGAATCCAGTCTAATTGGGATTAATGAACGGGATCCTAGACAAGGGATTTCTGATGTCATCGTTCTAATATTTAGTCCCACATCTATTTTATACCAGTGTCAGCAGACAGTGGCCACAGTCCTCATATGGTCTGTGTGTTGCCCCCAGAAGTTCCCCACTCCTCAGTACTAAAATTGGTGGCAAGTCATGCCTGGAGGTTTCTGGGAATGGCAGATACTTTCAAAACAGGTTCTGCACATGCTGCAAAGGTCTCACTAAGTGCATTTCCACACTACCCTGTTATAGTGCTACTATTCCACTTTCAGCATCCTATGGAATCCTGGGGTTTGCAGTTTAGGGAGGGGCATTTAGAACTCCCAGCCAGAGAGCTCTTTGGCCTTAGGAAACTACAAAGCCCAGAATTCCACAGAAGGTTGAAAGTGGAATAATAGCACTATAAGAGACAGGAAATGGCCTGAGGTACAGTTTTTGCCTTACCCTATGTTAAATAGTTTATAGTCACAAACAGTGCATTGTCAGTTCTTGGGTGGACTTCCTGAAATCACCTTGAGACCTTTGAGGAATGACTTAGAGAGCTGGGTATGTTTAGCTTTGGGGAAGGAAGATTGAAAAGTAGTGTCTTGATGTTGTCGGGTGCCTTCAAGTCATTCCCAACTTACGGTGACCCTAAGGTGAACCTATCACGGGGTTTTCTGGGACTGAGTGTGTATGATGCACCCACAATCACCCAGGAGGTTTCCATGGCTGAGTAGGGAATTAAACCCCAGGGTCGTGGTCCAATGCTCAAACCATTATACTATACCGACTTTTGTAGCCATTGTTTAGATATGTAAAGAGATGTCATGCAGAAGATGGAGCAAACTTGTTTTCTGCTGCTCCAGAGATTAGAACACAAGCCAATGGATTCAAATTACAAGAAAAGAGATCTGGACCCATCCAAATCAGGGAAGAATTTCTTTACTGCGAGACCTTTTCAACAGTAGAAGGGACTGTCTTGGTGTGTGTGTGTGTGTGTGTGTGTGTGTGTGTGTGTGTGATGGATCTTTGGAAGCAGAGGATAAATGGGCATATTTCAGGAGTGCTTTAGTTGGGTGTTCCTGCATAGCAGACAGCTGGACCAGATGGTCCTCATGGTCTCTTTCAACTCTAATATTCTACAATTTGATGAAGGGACAATATGTAGAAGAGAAGGTGAGCTTGTTTTCTGCTGCTCCAGGAACTAGAATGTGAACCATTGGATTCAAGTTACAAGAAAAGAGATTCCGTTGGGAAGAACTTCTTGACTGTCAGAACTGTTTGGCAGTGGAATAATCTGCCTTAGAGAGTGATGGCGGATTTTCCTTTTTTGGAAGTCTTTAAACAGGTGTTGGAAGGGCTTCTTCCAGGAGTGCTTTGTTAGTGTGGTCCTCTGTGACCAAGGATTGGACTAGATGGCCCTTGCAGCCACTTCCAACTCTAAGATTCGACGATGAACCATCAAGATGAGGCAAACCACCAGCATGAACAAATGCATGAATAAATAAAACATGCGAAGCAATGCTAAGCCTTTGCTGAGGTTGGGCAATCTTTCTTCCGGGCTTCTGCTGGACAAATAATGGTGGCTCCCTTTGCTACAGATTATTTATTCTGATTGTTAATCCAGACCTGTGTTTCTGAGATAAGAATTGCTTCTCTAGGCCAGAGGTAGAGTATACACATCGGTGAGAAGGATTACCAGCTCTGCATAACTTCCAGGCAGAGGGTGAAGTCCTCCAAAGAAATTCCAATTCCCTTTCAGTGGGAAATCCACCGTTGCTTAACAGTTTATAAATACATCTGCCAGGCTTCAGTCTGCCTTTGAGATGGACAGGCCTCGGTTTTGTTTCCAACTTAAAGCCAACACCAGGGCTGTATCATTCCCTTGATCTTGACCATTTCCCCCCTGCCCTGACATTTTAAAAGTAAGTTGGTTCTCCCCCCAACAAGAGCAAAATTACATGTCTGAAAAGTGCACGGCCAAGAAGCGCTGAGAAGATAAACGTATTTGGATGTGTGATTTCACAGTTGCCATGTTGATAGCTTTCAGAAGCCAGGGCCTGTCTGTCAATTATGCCCAATGTGCATTCTTACATGAGAGGGGAGAAGAGAAACTGATTTATTGAAGGAGAAAAGAGGTGAGAGAATGCCAGGAGAAGTTAAAGGAAGCAGCCTGCATTTCAAGAAATAAGAGAAAGTTCTCCCTGCCCTTCATATTTTTGGCATTCAGAAGATAGTTAAGGCTTGGTCTATGTCCAGAAGCATATGACAGGGACAGTCCTGATTAATTCTTTGGCATCCCAGTTTTTCAGCTGTTTTTAAAATGTCCCAGTTTTTTCTCTCCTCCTCCCACTTTCCCCCTTTGTCCTTGGCTTACATCAGTTGTTGCAAACTGAATTCAGAGCATGGAAATAGTTTGCACTCAATGGGCTCAGTGGGAGAAAGAAAAGATTAATGTGATGGGTGGAATCTTGCCCTTTCCATAGAAGGTGGCTTTCATCTATCTATCTATCATCTGTCCATCCATCCATCCATCCATCCATCCATCCATCCATCCATCCATTCATCCATCCATCCATCGATATATAATTTGTGTGAATTTAGGCTTTCAGAGTGTTTCCATAGACAGAACAGTCTGTCTTTCTGAAAGTCATCTTCCAGGTGTCTAGGTTGATAGAAATGATGATGGAAGAAGGCAAGCCTAGTGTGGTCTGTTGGGGAAATCTGCCCTTTGAGAGTTCAAGAATGGATGGTTTTATTGATAGCAACATGTGGGGCAGATGTCAGCATCCAAGCTGATAATCTGGCAATGCAGCAAACATACACCTGAGGTTTGTAGCCATTCTGGAAAGTCTACCTGGCAACAGCATACAACAACTTAATACCAAATCAGAGGAGCATACTGTCTATAATTTAGTCAATCATTAAACAGCAATCATTAAGGCATAAGGGAAAATTACCAAGCAAGCTCCAAGTAAAATCCCTTCATGCAGAATCTTTTTCTGACATTTCAGAGTCTTACTGTCATTAGCAGAAAGCACTGGTTAGTTCGTAACTAGGGTCAAAACGCTCTATAGCAGCTTGATCTGCTTTTCCTTGAGATTCCTAAGAGCTTAAAACTCTGCAGCTTCTGAAATTTTCCCTGGTTGAAGATACTTTTTTCTTTGGTATAGCTTTACCTTACTTTCATCGTAAGGTCACCCTTTGATCTTTCCACGCCAGGCCCCCATCTTCACATGTTTACATTACTCGCTTTCAGAAGGTCTGGATGGGTTTACTTTGTCCCATGGAATGTGACAAGAGGTAAGCTACAGCTCAGTCATTGGCCATTTCCACACTACACTGTTATAGTGCTATCATTCCACTTTCAACATCCTATGGAATACTGGGGTTTGCAGTTTAGGGAGGGGCCTTTAGGATTCTTAGCCAGAGAGCTCTTTGGCCCCAGGAAACTACAAGCCCCAGAATGCCATAGGATGTTGAAAGTGGAATAATAGCACTATAACAGTCTAGTGCAGAAAGCCCTCTAGCCATAGGCTACTCTGTAAAGTTAACATACTGTCCCCATTGCTAAAGTACACAATGCACCCACTTCTGATCTAAGGAGAAACCCACATCCCAAAATACAGTTTTTTTTGGGGGGCACCTCTTTTTCTCTCAATGAAAGCTTTCCACCCCATAAATAGAGAATAACCTTTATAAAAAGGGACACCTGCCAGCCCTATAAGAGACAAGCTTTCCAGACCTCAAATAAGGCACCTCTATCATAATAAGGGACACTTGGCAAGCCTAACTCGACTACAGGTTGCCTCCACCCTCCCCACATAGCTCTTCACAATATTGAGGCCATTTATTCACTGTTATAATGCTATTATTCCACTTTCAATGTCCTATGGGAATCCTGGGGTTTGCAGTTTAGGGAGGGACATGTAGACTTCACTTGGCCTCAGTAAACTACAAACCCCAGAAGGTTGAAAGTGGAATAATAACATTTCTCCTGCACTATAAGAGTGTAGTGCAGAAATGGCCCTTCTGTCTGTAACCCCAACTACCATTTCCTTGGTTCCACTGGGATGTTCTAGAATGGCCTCAAACCATGCCAGAATGTTGACAGAAGACTCTAATATATGTAGGCAGCAGAAGGAGCCAAACAAAACAGACGGTTAACACGGAAATTTGTCCCACGAGAAGAACCAAAAGACAAATACGGAGCTCTGGATGGGATGACTCTTTGTCATGCCCCAGTTGCCTAGGGAAACAGACAGTCCGCACTCTGGAGGCACCATCATTCCAAGAGAGGTTCTCATGGGAGCTAAATATGAAACTCTAGATTTGCCAAAGGGCTACAGATATAGATGCTGTTTTGTATACAAGAAAGGACTGCTTTGTCTCCAGTCTAAGAAATATTAGTGTAACACGCTGTGGGTTATGTTGCATAGGAATATAACAGGATGGAGATTTATGTACTAGGCAGAGTCTAAGGCGAGTCTAACCCTCAAGAGCACACAGACAATGCAAAAGGATCTTGTGAAAAAATCAGCAGCACACAAATATTACTTCTTCAGGCTGCTTTTATATGTTCTCTTTCTGTGCGTCTCTGATTTGTTGCCTGGATCATTCTTCCTAGGAGCTCAGGAGAAGTGTGCATTTTTCTCATTTTTTTCCTTATAACAATCCTGTGAGGCAGGTTAGCAGTTTGAGAGTTGGAGACCAGGGTTCAAACTCCCACTCAGCCATGGACATCTACTGGGTGACCTTGAACAAGTCACACTGTCTCAGCCTCAGAGGAAGGCAGCGGCAAACCACTCTGAACAAATCTTGCCAAGAAAATCCCATGATGGGTTCACCTTAGGGTTGCCATAAGTCAGAAATGACTTGAAAGCAAACAACAGCAACAACAACATCCCCACAGACTTATGCTCATGAGCCATTTCCGCACTACACTGTTATAGTGCTATTATTCTTCTTTCAACAGCATGGAATCTTGGGCTTTGCAGTTCAGGGGAGGGGCCTTTAGAATTCTCAAGCCACAGAACTCCTTGGCATCAATAAACTACAAACCCCAGAATTCCATAGGATTTTGAAAGTGGAATAATAGCACTATAACAGTGTAGTGCGGAAATGGCCATGGAGTAACACGGTGATTGTGGAACACTGCCTTGTTAGTGGTGCATGGATATTGCACAACCAAATGTGCAACCAAATCTGCAAGTGCAGTGTGACATGTGCCTTGGACATGAACTGAGCAGCAGTGATTCCTTCCTGTCTCCAGTGCAGTTCTTCAGTCTTAAGGAAGAGATATAATGTCTTCTGTCATAAATTATTAGGTGGATAATAATCCACAGCTAGCATCGGTCAAAAACAATCCGAGGCCAAGAAGCTAAGAACACAGTCAGAAACCAGAGGAGCAAAGGGGGTGGTGGAAACCTGCTGAAGAACAGTCTGGATCTGTTTCCAGGTGTCAAATAAATCAAAGACGACAAGGGCATCTTCTTGCAAGGAGTGACTGGATGTTGCTTCCAGCACCCAGGTGAGTTTGGGGCTCACCTTATCTATGCAGGCTGATTGCTAAGGGGAGACAGCCATGCCAGCTGCAACTGAGTTGCAGATGTCTTCAGCTTGACGGTGCTGGGGGCCTCCTTCTGGCTGCCCCTGCTGCTATCATCTCAGAGGGCGGCAGAATAACCTCATTACTTTTCCTTCCGTCTGGAGAACTACAGTCAGGAATGGATGTGATCTTCACTGCTCAGTCCTTCTCTCCCTCTCCGTTGGACATTTAACAGCAGTAGCAGCATCCCATGGGGCTTGACAGCTGCTGAAGGAGAGAGGGTAGACAGGGAGCCTATTTGGCTATTGTGCTACAAATGTAGCCTGCAATCCAACATCCCATCAGCACACTGTAAACATCCTCACTACACAACTCCCAATACAGAACAGCAATATTGCACAACCTGTGTACACTCATGACTAGGTGGCATGGTGCAATGTCCAATGTTAAATGTGCAATGTAAAACCACAATGCCTAATGCACAAATGCAACACCCAATGCCCAATGCCCAGTTGTATTGCTCAACACTGCCATATGTGCAACTCCACCTCTGCCTCGGTCTGCAGAAGACATTGTTACGATATGGCAAATAATTTACCCTGCCTGCAACTTACCATGCATGACTTAAACATGCATCTCTCACAACAGAATGACAGTCGTAGTCTGTTTGTGTAAGTAGACTTCCAGAGATGTAACCATTTCACATTGCCCTAAATCCTATTGTTGATTCTAACTGGATTGACCTATATATTGGTTCACCATTCAATAATTGAAATAATACTCAGGTTTCTCTTCAGATCGTATAAATCTTTTGCCAATAATTGACCGAATGACTCTACTCTAGCTGGGACTAATAAACAGGATTCCAGCCATGCAGTTGTGTGTTCTTGGATGATGCATAATTACTTGCCAGTGTCTTCAGTGTAGCATCTTATTTATCGGGATAGAAGAAAGAGCTGCTTTTCACCTTCTGCATTGCATGATGGGACAGTAAATGGGCACATTGCAAAAAAAATGCTGACATTTAGCAGCAGTGTGCTTACAGTGCAATGGCTGGGTGACACTGTGAGGGTAGATTTACACTGTGCGAACATAATGAAGGATCTTGGCCAATGCTTTTCCTTATTAAAGCTAAATGTCCCTTACTGCTTGTAGAACACGAGATGCTCTGGAACATACACATGGTCCTGTTTGGTATATTTTATGTAGATGCATAAAAGTCTAAGTTTTGTTCAAACAATAACAACAAGTACTCAGTGCTACAGATGGAGCACCAAGCTGCTACATCCCATAGTGCCTAAGCATATTGATTTTTGCTAGCTGGGAAAACAGAGGTAGTAAAAGCGAAGTTTGATGTCAGGTGTGGGTGCTGGATCCCACATCAATGATTGCACTAATAGACAAATAATTGGTTCTTGTGGGTTTTTCGGGCTTTGAGACCGTGTTCTGATTGTATTTCTCCTGACGTTTCGCCTGCATCTGCGGCTGGCATCTTCAGAGGAATGGTGAATTGGAAGTGGAGTGGAGAATATATATGCCAGTCTCCTCCTTCATATATTCTCCACTCCACTTCCAATTCACCATTCCTCTGAAGATGCCAGCCACAGATGCAGGTGAAACGTCAGGAGAAAATGCAACCAGAACACGGTCTCAAAGCCTGAAAAGCCCACAAGAACCAATGGATTCTGGCCGTGAAAGCCTTCAACTCTACAGACAAATAATTGGTTGCACAATATTGCTATTCTGTAGAAGGGTAGCACACAGAAAACCACCATGTAACTACATGAGTGTAAATTTACATTAGACAAACATGGGCCATTTCTGCACAAGACTGTTATAGTGCTATTATTCCATTTTCAACATCCTATGGAATCCTGGCCCCTCCCTAAACTGCAAACCCCAGGATTCCATAGGATGTTGAAAGTGGAATAATAGCACTATAACAGTCTTGTGCAGAAATGGCCATAATGTGAAATCTTGACCAAACATGGTTGAAATTGTTCTCGTGTCTCATGGCCTTTTCCTTTTTATCACTCCCTAGCAACCAGCCTTTGGTGTTTCCATCCCACCCCATAGCAACCCCCATCCTTCCAGTTCCCCCCTCTCCTCAAATCTGTGCCTTTTGTCATTTCCGCAGTTCTTGGGTAGGTTGTAGGGTTTTAAAGTTCTTCCTTTGAATGAGAATAACTCTGATGATCAGAGTGACACCGGGGAAATTTTTCTTTTCTGACAACTTTGTAGATCTGCTGCTGTATGAAACTGACACTATAATTATCGGGTTTTTCATCCCCACCCTCATCTTTATTCAGAGAAAAGATGCTTGGCTTTTTTCTATCAATGTCAGGTTTCTATAATGCCAAAACAAGAGAGGGAGGGAGAGGGTGATAGAAGGAGGCAATGGGGGCAAATCAATGTGGTTTCTAGAGAACACAGCCCTCCCTTTCCTCCAACAAGTCTCATAAAATCACTGTAATTGTGCATTCCTATATTTGACATCATTGAAATGTTCTGGGAAGGAAAATACCAGATAATCACATGTTCTGGTAATCCACAAACCATTCATGGAACGGAGAACGGGAGAACAGAACAGAAAGTCAAATATGAAAGCATCCACGGACTCCAATAGAAATGGATTGTGGCCTGTTAGGTACTTGATAGAAACCTTCCCCATGTCTATTTTTGTGTCCTCAGGCAGGACAGATATTTAACGGTTTCTTGCAATAATTGCTCATCACATAAACCCAGCATCCCAGGCAAAGGAGCTCTGGGACATGCAAACTCTAAGAGTCCTGGTATTCATATTTAGCATTCAGCATTGGACTATGACCCTATTGAGAAGGGTTTGATTCTCCACTCAGTCACAGAAACACACTGGGTGACCTTGGGCAAGTCACACACTCTCAATCCCAGAAAACCCCATGATAGGTTCACCTTAGGGTTGCCATAAGGTCAGAAATGACTTGAAGGCAAGCCACAACAACAATTCAGATGCTGTATGAAGAACCCACTGTCAGAGGAGCTGAAACACCTGAACCGGCCATTCCTGACTCCTGCAATCACCTCTGGGAGTCCAGAAGCAGCAATGATGACACCTCAAAGCCACAATCCAGATCAGAAGGCGGAGCAGTGAATTGCTGACTGCACAAGGCTCAAATCTTGGAAAATTTCCTGATTTGGAATGCAACTCCAGATGGACATCTTGATTTGTGTAACCCTGGTGCTTGTAGCCTGAATAAGTAACTTTTCTAAGTTCTGAAGAGGCCACATACCAAGCCTGCAATGTGTGGTCCCTGTGTCCACCTGTGCCTTTAAAAACAAAACAGGGTTCTCAAAATCTCAAGAAAACCACAATCTATGTCTGTTGAAGTCACCTTGATGGGGCTGAAAAATAGCAGGTCCAGTCTACAGTTCTTATTGGGATCTCCTTATACAGAAGTTATTTCTGTCTGAAGTGGTCACTGTGATGGAATTCTAACCCTTAGGTTTCTTTTCTGCATCTTTTGCCATACACAAATTGCCATGAGAAGCAAGTATCAGTGTTTCTCATGCTTATTTCTTTGGCGGCCCAACTGCTGTGATTTAGAGAGACAGAGAAAGAGAGTAAGGATTTTTGGATAATCTTAAAAGCAGGGAAAAATTATTACATGTCAAATGCCGATTGGGGAGTTTAAAAGGCTCCCAGGTGGGATGGCAAAATTAAATGTTTGGAGCTTTGTTTCCTCCTGTGAGGGAAGGAATAGAATGTCTCTATGGCAACCAGAGGGCAAACATCTGAATGGGTTTGCAATGCCCTGCCAACGGCGGAAACCTGGGTTTAGGAGAGGCTTTGGTGGAAGGGAAAGCACAGTACCATCTCTCCACAAGAGGTGCCGTCATGGCTCCATTTTGAGGAATGGACATGGGGAAGGTGTCACTCTTCCAGTTATGTGAAATATGTGGGGTCCTGATTTAGACCTTCTTAAAGACACAGAAGTTCATTTTGATGAAATTGGGACAAATATCAGTGTATCTCGGCTAGAATTCTGTTGGTATCTTATGCATACATAAGACTTCATACTATTTCATTTACTATTTTCTGATGCACATTAGGCACTTCTTATGTGCCTTGGACACTTCTCAGATGCACTTCCTTTTGCCCTCTGCTGCTTCCTAGCCAGTTTGGATGTACATTGGGAGTACCCAGTGCACACTGGTGCTCATTGCATATCAGGGCTGTGGTGCATCAATCACTCCCCAGTTAAACTTGCACAATGGACACCTGCATGTTGCAGCATCTTGGCATCTCCAAGTGAATACAGATAACAGAATCATAGAGTTGGAGGAGACTCCAAAGGCCATCAAGTCCCATCCCCTACCACGCAGGAATAAACCATCAGAGCATTCTCGACAGATGGCCATCTGCCCTCTGTTTAAAAACCTCCAAAGAAGGAGACTTCACCACACTCCATTGGGTCAGTGTATTCAACTCCTTCTACCTTCAGCAAGTTCTTCCTAATGTTTAGATGGAATCTCTTTTCCTCAAGCTTGAAGCCATTGCTCCATGTCCTAGTGTCTGAAGCAGCAGAAAACAGTCTTGCTCTATTCTCCTTACGACATCACTTCTTAATATTTAAATATCACTATCATGTCACCTCTTAACCTTCTGTGAAACTCCTCTATTCCATTTCCTACATACATAAAGCTACTTATGAAGACATGTCCCATGCTGAATTCTAGCCTTTCTTTACATCTATACAAGTAATGTATATAAAGCTATGGGATGTAACATTGATGTAGATGAGGACCTCTGCTTCCAACCTGGCCACCTATCCTCTGTGTACAGATGTTTATTTGCAGCAAACCTTCTTGCCCAGCAATGGACAGAATGGCCCAGATATGGAAGGCACGTGGTGAGCCTATCAGATTGCCCAGCTGGACAAAGATTTATCGGCAGACTCTCTGGTGTTATTTACATGTTGACTTAATGGGTCGTAACTGGGCAGAGGGAATGGGATCTGCACTGTTTGGGGGTTAATTGTACATTAAATAGCTGCTGGTTAGCAGGCTCAGTTGCCTAAATTCTGGGTAATTAGTGCTACCTGAGCTCACTTGCTAGCGCGCTTTCTGCTGGGAGCCATGGGTAACAGCAAAAAGCACAAATTGGCTCCTTGGCTTCCTTTCCGCATTAGCGCGGTGGTCTGCTGACAAAAGGATGCAGGGGGACAGAGATTGCTTTCTCTCCAGCACATCTGAGAAATGCATTTCCTTGGCAGGGGGGAGATGAAGAGAAACGGGATACTATGCAAAACGTCTGCTTTAAAGTGCTGGAGAAGAGAAGAAGCAGAGCCCAGTTAGATCAAGTCCCAAAGGCCAGTATAGCAAGCAGTCTCCTGTTTGCCATAGCAGCCAGTCCCAGAAGTCTCAGGGAAAACCATTCACAGGATCCAAGAGCAACAGCCCCACTGTTGTTGCTATAGCTGTCATCACTAATAGGCAGTTGCTGAGATCCTGGGCCATGCTTGCATTGTGAGTGCTACTAACGATGCATCTCCCAGCATGCCTGAATATTGTCCTATTCTGGAATAAGGAATGCATAGCGGGCAGCTTCTGCAATCCCAGGGAATGAAATGGTGCATCGAAGGCACTGAGGAATAGTCATGCACCATCCAAGAATGCATAGCTGCATTGGCAATGTTTAAATTTGTGGAGCTCTGCTTAAACACCCATGAACTCAATGTGTCCATTGCACAATGGCCAAATATGTACAGCTGCTTATTTAAGAAAACATACATGTGTGCATGACACCAAAAGATTCCAGCCACTGGCAGCATTATCCTTGAAGACAAAAGGAGAACTTCACTGCTCTTCCTGCGCAGCAGGGCTAGAATCAGGGAAGAGATTTACCTCCAAAGAGGGTAATGTTGGAACATGGTCGTCTCATCCACTTTCCAAGGGAAAGAAGCATTGTATGACAGGGATGGGAAACCTCCAGGCTGCATGGTCCCGCAAGACAGGCTCTGCTTCTATTCCTAAACTCCTCCTATTTTTTTTCACTCAGCTACATGTCATTACTGGGTTGGGAAACCTTTCGGTCTACCATTCTCATCAGCCCCATTCAGCATGACCTATAGAAAAGGTTTGTGAAAACTGTAGTGCAAAACATAACCATCACCAAAACAATCACCATCCTTCCACTGCCACACACTGCTGTTTGCCTTTAGTGTTCCACGTGAATTTCTTCAGGGCTTTGCTCAACATCTTTAGTCCCACAGGCCATCTGTGCGGCAAGGCTTTTAGATTGCAACTCATTAAATGTGGATGGAGGAAACTAAACCTGTGTTCAAATATTTTTTTTTGAGTGCTTTTGCTCTCAGAAACTCAAAATCCCTGTAGAAAGATAAGGTGAGGGAATGGCAAAGCACACTGCCTGATTATCATAAGCAAATAATGATTTAAATCATGGATGTGAATCCTGCAACTGTCCAAGTCTTGTTGGACTACATCCCCCATCAGCCCTAGTCAACAAAACTAATAATGAAGAATGCTAGGAGCTGCTGTTCAACAACATCTGGAGGGCTGCAGGGTTCACGCTGCCAATTAAACCCTTAAATGTGATTTCAGTCATTACCTAATGATTCCCACCCCTGAGCCGATGACCTGTCAAACCAAGTCATCCAGGGTTGACTTGAAGATGTCAGCACCTTGGACAGGGGACAAGGTCTGTGCCACTTTTTTCTATTAATAGCAAGACGGGAACAGAAAGCTAGTGCAGGACTCTGAGCTGAGAGGTGCATGTTTAACCCATGATGATGATGATGATGATAGTCCAGGTTATTTGTTTGCCATCTTTCCCTGCCCAGCCCTGGAACCCAAGGCAACTTACAAAAGTTAAAGCGGATAGAGGGTGATCACATAATCCAAAAGTTTCAATGATTAAACTTTCAATGGAATTAGAAGCAATTTTAAAACATACCCATTAAACAAAGAACGACATATAGAAAATGCAGCACAACCTGCTCCCAGCTCTGAATTTCACCTGGCTCCGGGATAGCAAGGAGGTTACCAGTCTAGCACCTCTAGGAAGGGCGGTCCCTCTTTCCCAGGGGCAGCTATCTTTTCTATGTTCCCACCAGATATAACTGTGAGAGTGGTGGAATGGAGAGGAGGGCCTCCCTTGAAGGCTTTACAGTTAGGTGGGCACATATGAAATAAATTGTTTCCAGATGTTCATTCTCCCCTTTGAAAGAATCACGAGTGGAAGCTTCTCCGCTGCGTACAATCCTGACATTCAGATTGTGTTGAAAAGATATTCTTTTCTTTAAAAAAGACAGAAAGTCAATATGGAGATGCAAATATATTTTAAAACATCAATAACTGAGCAATTTTCTATTCTTCTGCCCACCACCAGAAAATAACTGAATTAAAAAGAAGAAAAATCCCTAGAACTTTTATTCAGGCTCAAAAAAAAAAAAACCTGGTTAAAAACACAACTGATGTGAGGTTGCAGGAGTTATACACACACAGATGCACACACACAAACACACATTCAGCCTCAAAGGAAGGCAAAAGTAAACCTCCTCTGATCAAATCTTGCCAAGAAAACCCTGCAATAGGTTCACCTTAGGGTGCCATGAGTTGGAAACAACTTGAAAGCACACGGCAACAGCAAAGATATGGGGGTCTATTTTAATTTTGGTTTGTAGCAACTTGCAGAAGCCATTAAAGCAGGGATAAGAACCTGACATTTCAATCATTAAATGGTATGTGGTTTATTTGGACACTCCACTGGATGTTGAAAAGGCAGGACTGGGTGTCCATTTGAACACACAACTATTACGTTGGAAATATCTTGTGAGGTAGGAAATTGGGGAGATTTGAATGCCCAATATGGGGTATAAGCAATAGAGTTCTCATCCTGAACACATGCCTTCAGAGTCCCCTCCTGGACTGTAGCAAGGTTCAAACAAGTGAATGGGGAGGGGTTCCTCACCAAAGCGGTGGAAAGAGAGAAAAGAGGCTATTAACAAATAGTCGGATGATCCAACTATTGCAAACCCAGGCTTTCGGTCAATTGTCCAGTGGACTGTCTGACCTTGAAATGGCTCCCCACTCTAACGGTGGAGTCCCTGCACATAGTGGTACCAAGAACACTCGCTCAGCTATGGCTGATTTCCAGGGCTGGCACTTCTCCCGGGCAGTGATATTGGATAGGAAGGATAAAGCGGGGTAGGGTGGGGGGAATGTTCATTTGACAGGCTTCCAGTATTTGGAGACATTTCAGTGTGTTCTTTTGGCCAGTGGATGAGTTCACTGACGTGTGCATGTGCACACGCGCACACGTGTGATACAAAGGGTATGTCTAACAGCCAAATAAGCTAAGGAAAGAAGGTGAACGCCTCTCTCTCCATCCCTTGCTGGCACAGGGTCCTTTATGCAAAATTGCAGCCTGCCATGTATTGTCTGCATACGAATGATTCCAGTAGCTTTTGAATAGAAATTTCCCTGCCAGCACGATGGCTGGTGTATGCAGGTCATTTTTTTCTCCCATTTGTTTTGCATGCAGCTTTCCATTGTGGCTGTGTGTCAAGGGGAGGTGAAGCTCGGTTTCTCCAGCTGTTCTTGGGCACCCCCTCCCATCCGCCCCAGCCAGCATGGCCAACAATCAAGGATGATGGGAGTCAGAACCATAAGTTCACCATCCTTTCTTGTACATTAATGTTCAAGCCCCTGAATCTATTCCCCACAGACAGGAAGGAAGGAAGAGACCACAAGGCTGTTTGGAGTATGGGAAGGAAAGGTGGAGACCGGGAAGTGGTCTGCAAGTATCTTACCCAATGGGAGGTAGCCCCTTTCACACTATACAGTTATAGCACTACAATTCCAGTTTAACTGCCAGCTCTGCATCTTATGGAACCCTACGGTTTGTAGTCTGCTGAGGCACTAGAGTTCTGAAAATTTCTAAAATGCAAATCCCAGGATTCTGTAAGATGGAACTATAACAGTTAAACCAGAATCACAGTGCTATAAATGTACAGTGAGAAAGGGCCCAGGGTCTTGGATGTGTATATATATGTCAGAGGCCAAGATCCTTTTTAATTTTAGCACAGCACAGATATCTGCCAGTGTAGTTTTGCTGCATCTCACAGTTGTGCAGTGGGCTCAATGAGTGCCTCATGATGGCATGAAATAAAAATATGGATTTTGCAAGGGGAAATCTGTTAAGTTGCAGTTAAAGCAAGATGGGACATGCAGTGTTAAAAGTTATGCTAAGTAAAGTCCAGCCTTGAGGTTAGTTTAATCTTTGTAGGTAAAAGAAAAATGTACTATCGTACATTCGAAGATCTGAGAAGTTGGCCATGAAGGTTTTTGAAATGCACTCTTGCCAGTGTTGATAACAACACTGAGAACAATGAAAGTCTGCAGGTCTCGGATAGATGTGGCGGTGCAAATTGTCCGGAATATGGTCAGCTTTGCAACTTGGTAATCAAGAAGCGGTTGAAACCAGATTGAGGGGAGGGGGACACAGCCATGAACTTTAGATACCTTTGGCTCATTAGACCTCATTTTAATATTAACTTTTACACCCTCAAGGTGGGGTCTGGTATTATAATTTGGGACCACCCATAGGGACATGCACAGTGTTTGAATGCTAACATACTAACGTATTGATGACATAGTTCCTATACGTATGTATTTGGATTAGCCAATTAACTAGCTTTTTTTCCTTCTTCCGTAATCATGTTTATATAGCTGCCTGCATGCAGCCATTTCTTTGGAGTGGTTTGTCTTGGGGGCGTGAGCGCAGCTACTCTTCACTTGCACAAACGAAATAAAAAGAACTCTTTCGTTATGATCCAGGTGTTATTGACTAATCATTAATTGGGAGCTTGCTACTATACTGAGGGCACCTTTCGGGCGATGGTGGACTACCTCCTCACCCAAAACGTGTGAGAGAAAGCCGTCAGTGTCCTTGCAGAATGAGCGGCTGCACAAGTGGCCGTGCTTGATCAATCTCTGACAAAGCACAGCCATTTGCGCAGTGATTTTTATACTCGTGTAGTGCTCCAGTAGTGTTAGAACCAGAGGATCTACTTCCTAATCCACTTTGCCTGGTCAGAGTAACCATCCACTCAATGGTAGTCAATGGCTTTCAGGTCAGTGAGCAGCAGATCCATTCCAAATGTTTGTCCAGGGAATCATTGAGCCAGGGTGGGATCTACTCTATATGGGAATAGGATTTCCTACTGCCTTATCTGCAAGGGAATAGCGCTAGGACAGAGAGGAAGAGCAAACAGACATAATCAGTAGCGGCTGGTGGTTCTTATTTCACTTGGATGGTGAATACACACTGGATTTTAGTCTGAACTACCAAGCTGCTGAATCTATTTGGGGGTAGGATAGAGCACCTTGGAAACTCTTTAAGGCTCAGATTAAAACCCAGAACAGATTCACCACCCCATGGACACAGACCCCACTACCTCCCACGGTAAATTTTACCACCTCACTCCAGCTCTTATTTCTTCTAAGTTCATTACTATCATTGTGGCTCTTTATTTATCTCTTCTTCCCTGTTATCTCCCCTCTCCACTCCAAACAGACATACGTAAATTTGGGACAAAACCTTCAACCATATTATCAAAGACACCCATGGTTCCCTGTTTAAGGAAGACCTCCTGGAAGCAGCAGCATCAATGGATAATTCTATGCTTGTCACATTTGATGTGATTTCTCATTACACCACTATAGCTCAGAAATATGGTATCTGGCTTGAAAGGAATTTCGCATTAGCAGTACCAGCCTCTACACCAAACCTCCCACACAGGTTATATCACCACCTTAGCAACACTGTATTGTTTTTCTTAATGACCGCACATGATAAATGCTACCTACAAATAGACAGTGCAGCTATGGGCACCTGCCTGGTTCCATCATATAAAAGTTCATTTATAGAAAAACATGAATAAGGCCTCCGTTAAGGGCCCACTATTGCTCTTTTGGTAGCGACTGCATTAATCTGGTGGCATTTTTCTAATTTGGACCAGTGGCAATAAAGAATACAACTTTTTGGTCCTTCTAAAATGAAAAGCAAGTAAAGCACATTGTATATCATATTCACAGGTGCATTATAGGGGTTGGCACTTGTGGTTGTCCAGATGTTGTCAATCTCTTGTGCGTGGCCATCATTAAATATATCACCCAGGACTGACGGAAGTTGTAGGCTACCTCTAGAGAGCCAAAACTGCCTGTCCTCCTCTTGGAACATTGGATGTTTGACCCAGGTGATTGACCAAACTAGGTACCTTCCAAATGTGTTGGACAACATCACCTCTCATCTTCAACCACCCTGAGATGATAGGTGCTGTAGTCCAACATTTGGATGGCACTAGGTTAGGGAGATCTGGCTTATTAAATTTAACTGAATTTATGCTGTACTCCTACACACAATTGAGGGATGTTCTTCTGAGCTTTCATCCTTTCAGTCTTCTGGACTCTCAGCTATGTGGCCCATTCAGACAACGGGTGGCTTACTTCTAGTGTAAAACGAGAAACCAATCCAACCTGGTTGTGCTTTTGTAGCTGTTCAAGATAGATCTGAATTTATATCACACAGTAAATTGTAAGAAAAAAAGACATGATTTAAGGGGATGTGCCCCTTTGTGTGCTTATGAATGTTGCTGAAATTTTTACTTACATTATTGACATCAGTTTTATTTAGCATTACGATTTTGCAATTTTTTTTCCAAATCCACTTTGCTATACTTATGACATTTGATATGACCGACTGGCTTGCCCAAATAAATACAATCAATTCATAACACAGGAAGCAAACTAGATTGTTACACACAGGAATGCTTCATTATCAGCGTCCAGGATCCAGAGAGAACAGAGAGATATTGCTGCTTACAGCCATATTAGTTACAACATTTAAAGACAAAACACTGGCTCAGTTATCCACTTGCCTTTGAACGCAAGCAGTGAAAAACTTTATTTCTCCTTTCTTCTCTTGCCTTCTCCCAGGCCCAGTAGGAGACAATCTCAACAGGAGCTACATTGATAAAACAACAGGGAGGGATTGTAAACAAGATTGTTCCCTGATCCTTTTGAAGGCTTTATCCCAATCCTGCCTAAATTTGTCCCTGAGCAAGGGGAAAGCACAACACTGATGTGGAGTTGTGAGAGCCAAGCATCTCAAATTTGGCAATTGGCAGGTTTGTGATTTTAACTGGACAGGGGGCTTCAGGAAAATCATAATGGAGAAGAACCTGAAAATCAAAACTGGAGTTGGGTCATACCTTTCTTAGCACCACCAAAACCTCAGAGCATTTGTGTCCTATAGAACCAGTGATCACTGGCAGCTCAATTTACCAAGGGATGGTGAATTCACTCCAAAATTTAGCTTGAAGTTCAAAGGAACTCACCAAGATGCTGATCCTATTATGGAGAAAGGTTTCGCCCCCTTGGGGAGCTCCTTTTCAGACCAAAAACCAGAGTGGACTCTGTGTGCCATTGACATCAGACATTGCAGACACCACTGTCCAAACTGCTCATTGGAATTCACAATGAAGGAGAAAGGGATGAAACCAGAAGTCTAAAAATATAAATGGATGTCATAGCTATTAGGTCTGCAGTTGGAATGAATCCCAAGATGCTGAGCATAGACATAGTTAAGAGTTAGGTACAAATGCACTGGTTTACTGTTATTCCTAGTATTTATTTGCTGGGGATACTTAGGCCATTTCCACACTGGACTGTTATAGCGCTATTATTCCACTTTCAACGTCCTATGGAATCCTGGGGTTTGCAGTTTCGAGAGGGGCCAAGTGGCCCCTCCCAAAACTGCAAACCCCAGGATTCCATAGGACGTTGAAAGTGGAATAATAGCGCTATAACAGTCCAGTGCAGAAATGGCTTTAGTCAATGGCTGTTCCACAGTCAATGGCTACTCTACAGCTTTGGAGACCTTTTTGAAACCCAAAGATGTATCCCTTATTTTGGTCACATTGGTTCCTGAGTTTTCTTAAAGCAGAGACATGGAGTAACCCAATGGTCTCTAAGCAGTAAGGATGGAGGTTAAATTTAAGCATTGTACTATGTATTTTTTAAAAAAAGGTTAGTTGAAGCAAAACTGTGCTATCTACAGGTTGAAAAGAATGAAACCTTCACTGCAAAGTAACTTCTCTTCCCCTCTTAGTGGTTAAGCATGTGACTTTCCACTGCAAATCAAAAGAAAAAAATTAGAAGCAGTTTTCTGTCCTATGAAAAAGGAAGCAAGTGTTCCCTAAACATCTGAACTAAGGCTGGAATTCCTTTGGTGATTTATGCTAACGTAACCAAGGTTGCACCAGCTTAGGTATTTTCATAGATATTGTGTAAGGAGGTAACCAGTACCTCCTTGTGCATGGTTTTGCCCAGCTGTGCAACAGAGTTGCATGGTTCTACACCATGCTCTCTTGTCTAGTCATTAGCCATTGTCTTCTCAAGGCTCTGCAGGAGTAAGCTACTGGATATTCAAATTTCTAGCACTAGCTAAGTTGTTTGGAAGCACACTCTACCCCTCCACTGCAGTTTCTGTCTCTGGGCTCACGTGAAAAGTGGATTTGCAAAGAGGAGAATCTCCTCTGTTCATGGAGGCTCAAGCAAACAAAGGGGAAAATGAATTCCTTTAGATAGCAAATTAGTTTAATAGAAATGGTGATGGAGTGACACAGTGGAGGGAATGCTAATTCCTGGCTTGATGTGGACAGACTACCAAGCAGGGCTGCGATAACAAAAGAAAAGGTCGTGTGTGTCTTTGCAACCGGCTGCTTGGCTCCCATGCTGGGCAAGATGGAATGAAGGTAGACAGGGCACTGCAATCTTGTTTTGGATAGTGGCACATGTCTCATCTCAGAGGGGAAAAAAGGGCCTTTCCCAAAGCACCTGCTGTCTCCTATGTGGATGGGAAAGGAGACCGCCCCCCCCATCTTGGATATTCCCTTTCCCCAGCAGATAAGGTAAGGAAGTGAGAAGGAAGGAGGCATAAGGATTTTGACGGTCACTGATGGGCAAGGTTTGGGGAACAGCCTGGCTGAACTGTGGCTCTCTACCAGTTCAGATTAAATCCAAGCCCAAGAATTCAGGAGCCATTGAGCCTTTTGCTCCCTATTTAAGCATAATATTCTTATTTCTCTGCTAGAAAATACACACCACAGTAACCTTTCTGGATTTTTTTTTTAAACCTTTCACTATTTTGACAGTTCTTTCAAGGCAGGCCAAGGAGGTGAAGCACTTCAAATTGTCCACGGGCACATAGTTATGGAAACCTTCAACAGAGAGTATATCCACACTATACCATTGGATTCCGCTTGAACTGTGATGGTTCCACTATCCTATAGACTCCTGGGATCTGTAGTTGGTTTAGGTATTTAGAATTCTCTGCTAGAAAGTTTTAGTCCGGTGGTTCTGGAGCTTCCAGACATTTTGGATTTCAACTCTCATTGGGAATATTGGGTGGAGCTTCTGGGAATGGATGTCCAACAACATCTGGAGGAGCAAGGATTGAGAATTACTTTTCTAGTCCATTCACCTGCACTACAGAACTAGAACTCTTTAGGGTAGAAATCTGATTCTCTCACATATAACAAATCCTAGGCTTCTGATGAATGAAGGCATAGCAGTAACAGCAGTTTCACACTGATATAACTCTCTCTCCTGCACTACAGCCCTAGAATTCTCTAACTGAGAAATCTGATTCCCTCACAAACTACAGATCCCCGGCTCCTGAGGAATAGAGTCACAACAATTAAAGTGGTGCCAAATTGGTGTATCTGTGTAGTGTAGATAACTCTCCAGGTCACCAAAGAATACGGCTGAGGTCATTTGGAAAGGATGAAGAGAGGCAGATTCATCCACTGAAATGTGCTGGGGATGCTCAGTCCTTCCCAAGGAAGCATTTGCTTAAGCTCCATAGAAAGGCCTATCCATAAGTCAGGCAGGCAGCTTGGGCAACCCCCTAAGGGAAGGAGCATATGATCAAGCAGCAGCAGGACAAGGCCTGAGACTTGAGTGGGCTGCAATCCTTCAGCGGCATGGAGTCAGTGCAGCCAGCGGAGCACGGAGGCTCAGCGCCAGGGCATGTGCAGCCTCTGAGAAAATCAATTACCATGCCAAATGAGTGTCTAAGAGGCTTTGGGGAGTCTTATCGTATGCCTTCGATTTCACTCCATCCGCAGCCTAGCCTGAAATTACCTAACCAGTGCTCCCGAGGTACAAAGAACTGGGGACGGGGAGGGAACCTAGGAAGAGCATGTTTGCGGAAAAAGGAGGGGGCTGGCAAAAGAGGAAAGCCACTTCGATGGGTTCTAATCCCAGCTCGGAGGCACATCTCTGCCTCCTCATTCTGAAGTTTGGATTGTTTGCTCCTGCAATCTCTTGATGCAAATGGGGTGCTACGCTTCCCAAAGACGTTTACCTCCCGGACCTCCAAGGCAGATCTTAGAGGCGGCTCATTCTCCATCCTTTGTTGCCTCAGCCTCAACGCTGCCATGCTGCTCAAAAAAAGGGTGGGCGGGGGGGGATGGAATGCAGGGTTCCTCAGGTATCACAGATGTTCACAGCCAGGTGCCGCGATAGCGCGTCACTTGAATGTTTGCAGGCAGTTTTCATTATTGAATCTACCTGCAAATTGGAATAAATTGCTCTAATGATAATTGTTGAGCCTCCATATTTATGGAAAGGAGATAATCCCCGCTATGGTGAGCTATAAATATGGGCTGAGGTGTGTACGTGTAGGGATGTCAGCGTGTGTTGATATTGCGGCCCCTTCCTGATGCTCTCAGTGCTGTGAAATTTGATCCAAGCAGGGGGTGGAATTATAAGAGTGGAACTGTTATGGCTCCTGGTGCATGCAGAATACCGAGTGTGCCCGTTGCTCAGGGACCTTATGCCAAATGTTTCATCTTCTGAATTTCTTCTTAGATTTTTGAGGTGACTGAATGGACTAGTCAAATTTGGGGAGAGTAATGTGCACCGTGGGGATTCTCTGTTTTATGCTTTTTAAAAAGAAAGGACCTGGATTTCTTAGAGTTATGAATATAGAAGGCTTCTTTGCAGCCTTTGGTTGCTTTTCATGGGTTTGCATCTTCTTTTTTTCCCCTCTGGATTAGCCGCCTGTGTTACCCTAAAAGCATCTCCTTGGGATTTGGGAAA